>JAVFHJ010000014.1:3314402-3325728 GCA_037158775.1 Hetaerina titia | reverse complement strand
GTCAATTGGCCATCAGTTACTGTCTCCTGGAAGATCATTAGAACTGGTGAATCCAATGGCAACGTGTGAGTGAGTGTTCCTTTTGTGTGTTCTCGTGCTGTGTGTTGCTGTCCAAGTTTTTCATTCAACACTTCCGTGTTACTTCGAAGAATACATACATATACATATATATATATATATATATATATCCCGGATAAGGAAATATTGTTACTTTCGTGATCTGCTCAAAAACCGCCTTCCCCACATGTCCTGTGTTCACCTTTTATGTGTTTTCCTATCCCCTTTCCTTACACCTATTTCTATGTTTGAATGAATATATATATATATATATATATATATATATATATATATATATGGGTCACGGTGGTCCAGTGGGTAGAGCGTTGGACTACTGACCGGAGGGTCCCGGGTTCGATTCCCGGGCAAGGCACTCTGTTTGCACCTGCAGCTCCACCCAAGCTAGTTGATTATTAACAGGGTACCAGATGTCTTCCTGGGAAACCATAACCGGCACAGGGAAAGGAACTGGCCCCCCTACCCTGATGTGTGAATATTCACATTATGCCGTATAGGGCTTGGTACACGGGTGAGCTCTACCATCACCTACTAAACCGACCTTCGGGTTGATTACTGTGTTTATGGTTTATATATATATATATATATATATATATATATATATATATATATATATATATATATAAAAAATATGTGTGTGTGTGTGTAGATGATGCGGAAGTACTCACGAGAGCAATCTTACATTCGGACGGCACAATAGAACACAGAATAAAACAGATAACACGTAAAAGGACACTCGCACTGTAGATGATTTAAGCTTTCGGGCTACTCCTCCGAGGCCTTCTTCAGGTCATACTGACATATATATATAGTCATATCTTATCTTCCGAAGAAGACGGAGCTCAAGTCCGTCGAAATTATCAAGATAATATTGTGAGTGTTCTTTTTATGTGTTCTCGTGCTGTGTGTTACTGTCTAAGTTATATATATATATATATATATATATATATATATATATATATATATATATATATATATATATATATATCATAATCTATGATCAAATGATTAAGGAGGCATTATGGGAAGAAATGGAGATGTTAGGAATGAAAGTCGGAGGGGAATTCGTGTAAAATCGGTTAGGTTTGATTAGATAACCAAACATTTGTTGCTCAGTCAGCCAATGAAGGGTTGCAAACATTGTTGAGTGAATTGGAGGTTCAGTGCGATAGATATGGGATGAGAATCAATATTAATAAAACAAAGGTTATTGTGGTTTCATCCAAGAAAGGAAAAGGCTTCAGCTAAGAACACTAAAATAGGAAAGGGGGAAAGAATAGAGCAGGATAGAACAGTTTATATAAGTATCTCTGGAAGTGTTTTGGACCAACACGGTGTCAAAGTAGTATTGGGGACGTAAGGAGAAGAATTGCAAAGGACGTAGCACCATTCCAATAAACGGTTCATGATGGAGGGTAACGGCGTCACGTTATACAGGTTTCGCAAACGTTCGAGCCGCACTCCTCAAAGACCTGGAACTAATCGCCATCGACCTCCAGCCTTTCCTGAGACACCACTTCCTCGAACCCAGCCAGAGAAACCAGTATTGGGGACGTAAGGAGAAGAAGAATTGCGCTATATTAGGTTTAAAGAGGCTTCCACACACAATAAGGAGGAGGGAGTTGAAGTACTAGGGACGTCGGAGTATCAGTAAGATGTTTAAGACAAAAGACTCGTAGAAACTTAGCTATGGAGCGTAGCTATGTACGGCGCGGAAAAGTGGTCGCTGAAGCAGGAGGATAGACGTAGATTTGAGGCTATTGCAGGTATAATGTGGGTGTGTTGTGAAGAATGGAGAAGGTGAAACCTACCTTAACCGGTAGATTACCTAATAATAAGAATAATGTGTTTTTTCCTTACCATATATCCTATGTGCAAAGTAATATTTGTTCGCCGTATGGCGGGATTTCCTATTTGAAAGTATATATATATATATATATATATATATACATTTACGCACACTATATACTCATGCACCCATATTATATTTCCATAAAAAGGATATATATATTTTGAAATAAAACTTAGCAACACACAGCACGAGAACACATAACAGGAACAGCAAACACGTTGTTAATTCTCGATAATTTCGATGGGACGTGTTTGCTCTTCCTGTTATGTGTTCTTATGCCGGTGGGTTACTGTCTAAGTTTTTTATTTAACACTTCCGTGTTATTTCGAAGAAATCGTCTATATATATATATATATATATATATATATATATATATATATATATATATATATATATATATTAAAGAACACTCACACTGTAGATTATTTGAGCTTTCGGCCTAATCCTAGGCCTTCTTCAGGTCAGACTATATAACATGCATTTTTACAAGTATATTTATTAGGTAATCTACCGGTTGAGGAAGGTTTTTTGGATGGACACAACTATCAAATAAACATTTTGTGACTCCCCACCCAGCAAACTAATCTACATCAACTCCCTACTCTTCATATCTCTGCGTACTTCTTTCCTCCCTTCATCCCGTCCAACATCCCTATCCTGTTCCTACCCTTACCTCGCTTGCCCTACATCTTCCCCTCTAATACCTTCTTCAACATTCCACTACCGCTCAATACGCCCTTCATCCATTTTTCACCTGCCTCCATAGCATTTCTCTCAACAATCCCCTCTCCTCACCCACCATCTCCAGTACTTCCTCATTTGCTAATTCCATCTTTCGGTCCATTTCACATCCTCCTTACATTCTTCACAACACACCCACATTTCTCTCTCTCTCTCTCAAATGGCCTCCAATCTAAGTCTATCCTATCCTCCTGCTTCATGGACCACGTTTCCGCGCCGTACATAGCTACGCTCCATATCAGAGTTTTTACGAGTCTTGTCTTAACATCCCTACTCAACGTCCCCGACATCAGCTCCCTCCTCCTTGAGAAAGCCTCCTTGCCTAGCATTGCAATTCTTCTTCTCCTTACGTCCCCAACACTACTTTGACACTGTGTTGGTCCAAAACACTTCCAGAGATACGTTTATAAACTGTTCTATTCTGCTCTATTCTTTCCCCTTATCCTATTTCAATGTTCTTAGCTGAAGCCTTCTTCTTTCTTGGATGAAACCACAATAACCTTTGTTTTATTAATATTGATTCTCATCCCATATCTATCGCACTGAACCTCCAATTCGCTCAGCAATGCTTGCAACTCCTTCATTGGCTGACTGAGCAACTAATGCTTGGTCATCCAATCAAACCTTAACTGATTTTACATGAATTCCCCTCCGACTTTCACTCCTATTATCATCTCTACAGATCTTCCCATAATGCCTCCTTAATCATTTCCTCCACATATACGTTGAACAGCACCGGTGACAATAATGGACACCCCATGCCTTATACCTCTTCCTAACATTGCCCATCTGGACTATCCGTTCCCCACTCGCACCTGATAGCAGTCTGATAGACATGTACAGGTTGCGGATCAGTCTCCTGTCCCTATTGCAATCCGTTCCTATTTTCTGCGATACACGCATTAGTTTTTCCCAATTCACTCTATCAAATGCCTTTTTCAATTAACATACGAAACAGGCAAATACGTCCTGGTTGTATTCTGATATTCCTCTTTCGATTAGTGATCTCATTACTGCAATGGCATCACATGCGTACCTCTTCCTAATATATTTATATATATGAAAAAAAATATATAAAAATAGCACTCTATGTATGTATGTATGTGTGTATATATATATATATATACTCCATACTCACGCACGCAAATGTATGTATATATATACACACGCACATATGTACGTGCGTAGGTCATAATATCACAGCCCCCATGTATATATATATACGCATATATGTACACACGCACGCACATATATACGTGCTTATGTCATAACATCCCAGCCCCCCTTCGTGCGTGAGTGCGTGTCCCCTCCCCTCCCTTCCCCTCCCACTCCCCTCTTCCCCTCCCCTCCCCTCCGTTCCCCCCCTCTTTCCCTCCCCCACTTTCACCCGGAATACGCCGACCTCGCCTCTCAAACCTTCGGCGGACGCCTCCACGGACACTAGGGCCTCCTGTCCTCCTGCCCTTCAAGGGCCCCACGAGTCAACCACCGCTCATTTACAACCCCCCCCCCCCTCTTGAAAAGACACGGCACTTGGTTTCCCTCGGCAAAACGTTTCGTAGTGTGCATTGTCGCCCGACAATCCGTCTGGCGGTGTCGCTCGGCAACGCGCGGAGACGTTCTGTTGTTCGGACATAGCCACACCGACACCATTGTCGGAGTGCAGGCATTGTTCTGTCGGATGTTTTTGTGCAACAATCGCGTGTGCGACAATGTTTGCGTCTCCTTAGCGACGTAATTGTTGGGAAGGATCGTCTCGGTGAGTTTTTCCGTCTTAATGCAACCCGATCAAAACTCTACCCGGGACGTAACCTAGTGTTTGGAAGTAGAATTCTGGACCGGTTACCGTAGTGAGACTCGAAACTGAGTTACAGGGAGTTTATTGTTTGATGTGAAAGTGTATTGTGCTACGGTTTTATTTCAATTTTCAATTGAAAACTCGAGGAGTTTTGTCATTTTTAGAAGAAAGGGGATTCGTAGGCGGCAGACGTTGTTGTCTGCACCTTCTGATGTCACGTGGTTCGTGCTGTCCGCTGTCTACGGTCATCTGGACGACGGGTTCGTCGACGCTGGAGTGAAAGTAAGTTTCGAAGCATTGACCCCTGAAAACGTGTTTCTTATGAGATTAAAAAAAGTAAAAAAGAAGGAAGGACTTCGGTGTTCTCGATATCTGGTCACGGTCTTCCGACTTTGACCTTGAATCCAGTTGTAAAACCCACGCCAAGATGTCAGATACGGCATCGGATTGCTTCGGAAACCCTCTTTTCCACCCCAAATTCAAGGCACAGCCTTGAAAAAAAAAACGCTCAATTCGTCTGAAAACCCAATTGAAACACGCTTCTAATACTAAAAAAAATCCTTAGCAACCCGAACATTTCCTAATTCAACCATAAAAAAAACGTGTCCGGACGAAGTTCAGCCGTTTTAAATTTCAACAATGGACAATCATGACGTACTCGTATTGTTTAACCCACGTCACATGGTCACAAATATCGCTAAAGCGTCAAATTTGCACGGAGGTTCGCATTTCGATAGTCTTTTGTTAGTCGCGACAATGTTTGGATAAATAAACGGAGCGTTGGCTTTGCGAATCGTTGCCTTGACGACGAATTTCTTTTGGAAGACTTTTTTTTTAGGGGGGGGTTCGTCGCAAATTTTTTTTAACTTCTTCAACCGACGCTTAAACAAACGGAAGCGAACTCATTGTTGCGTTGCTACGTCGAATCGATAAATTAAAATTATCGCGAGCAATATTTCGAAATGGTTGTCAATGTAGGTGCAACAATGACACCGATTTACCATGGAAATTGTAATGTTTCACGTATTATCAACATTCCTACAGTTCCAAGTGGGTTTCATATCTGTTTTCCATACGAAAATTTGTGGTTTAAGCAAGAAAAAGTCGCCGCCACGTTTAATTGGTTGCACGTACGTTGTCAATGTGCATTAAGACGAGTTCTTTCAGGCTTAATATTATTTTCTACGAGGCTCTGATATGATAAAGAGGGTTTGAGTTGGACTCAAATTATAGAGGGGACTCTTGAGAATATTTATAGACGCCACGGCTGCAGAAAGACGTCCTTAGCGTGAAATTAGTCCAAGTTCAGTGTTGGACCGAATGTTAGGTTTTACGTGCGGGACACGACGTTGAAAAAATGTCTACAATGGCCGTAAATTCATTCTTTTGGAAATTCTAATTCAATAGCCATGTACAAGAATAAAACGTCTTGAATTGGGCCAAGTTTGAGCTTTCTCGCCGAACTATTTTGTCAGGAAATAATTAAAAGACCTTACGACTTGAAGAGGCCCTAAATTATAAAGACTATTGACTTAAAAGTCGGAAGATGGTTCGACAGATACTGTCGATTCGATAAGGTATCCAATAATTTCAATAAAACATAACAGTGGAAGGTTGTTTATCCTTAAAGTACAATTTTAAGAGCAAATAATTGATAATTGCATGCTTTGGTTTCATTGTCGTCACGATTGAACAATGGTCTACTCCGACAGCAACAATGCTTCGCCCGAACGGCACTCACGGACGCATTGTATTGTCGAGTTAACGTTCCCGCTGGCGACAGTCAATTGTTGCCCTTTAGGTAATTGTCGGAGGATTACGGATTGCCTCTGTAAACTTTGAAGGAATTTACATCTTATGAAGTTACATACGGTTACATATCCATAATCCAGGGCTACAACTAAGGGTTTGTGAAAAATCTACAGTTCTTGACCTTGTGAAGCAGTTACAAGGGCATGTAGTATGCTCAGTTGCAAATTTTACCGTTAGATATGTAACATCTTACGAAAAAATGTAAACTCCACGTAAACCATCAAAGGGTTACTCGTCCACTGTATCGAGAGAGTCGGATCATTGCGCCGACAGTGCCTCCGCGAATTCAAACGAGCGCAAAAACAATGCGCGCGGCGATATCGAACCGATTCGGATTATATCGATGCATCGATTTTGGAAATTAAAAATCGATACACAGTATCGATACTTTGGATGTATCGGTTGAAAATCGATAGTTATCTGAATCGATTTTCAAACTTGGCGATATGTCAGTGTAATGGTAATTAATATTAAGGATTACTTTCGGCATTGGTCATTAGGAACAGTATTGCCGATACGAATGATATTTCGATATTCTCGATGTATCGCCGTTGAAAGGTAAACTTATTTAAAATTAAAAAATCGACACCTTCTCACTGTCGCTAGTTGTCTTGTCAAACCAACAATATCATGTTCATGCAACAATGCCACTTGGGTACGAACACGTCTTGCCAACAATAATATCATTTCATTTAAACAATATCAATCCTGCTAAACAATAGCCAGCCAGTTCAACAATGTCACCTCATTTCAGATACAACAATCGATATCGAAAACATCTCGTCAATTGAAAAATATGCCCTCATTGCAACAATATTAATCCTGTTAAACAATATCCAGGCAGATCAACAATGTCACCTCATTTAAAACGTAACAATCGATTTTTAAAAAATCCCGTCGATTGAACAATATGACCTCATTTCAACAATATAATGACATTGCAACAGTATGTCGTCATTTCAACATAACCCAATTTAACAATGGCAAGATAATTCAACATATATCTGTTCATTTATGCAATAATTAGTACATTGTAGTTTCAAAAAGACCCCACACTTCAATAATATCATGACATTGCAACAATGCCATGTGAACGGAAAGGAATTGGACGACTGTCAATTCAACAATAGCAGTTCAACAATTGGACACTTTCTTGAAGTTTACTACTATCGTCGATTGAAGTAATTTCGTGAAAAAATCGACGATATTATCTGTATCTACGATCCTATGCAGAAATTATCGTTATTACGTCACGTGTTGTCATGGGAATCATGTTAACATTTGAACGATCACATTGATGTGTACATCGATACTACCGATATGCACATCGATAGCATCGATATAAAAATCGATCGTGTCGATGTTTGTATCGAGTATCGGTAATTTTAAAAAAGGACGGTTTGGTCGACAATAAACGATTGACGATGTAAAGTGATTCGGTCGCCGTATCGAAACTCTAATTCACCCAAACAACAATGTCCAGTGTACGTCAGCAATGTTCAGTTCCGTGAGGGCATTGTCTAATTTGCGCATCGGTGCCGAAGGGTGAAGTGGAAGAAGATCCTAAAGCGATACTTTCGATGCGATATATAAAATATCGAATCGATATTAAATATGGAATTTTTTTTTTCGATTAATCTCCTCGACGACGTAACATCATTGCATCGATACTTTCGATGCGATATATAAAATATCGAATCGATATTAAATATGGATTTTTTTTTCGATTAATCTCCACGACGACGTAACATCATTGCATCGATACTTTCGATGCGACATATAAAATATCGAATCGATATTAAATATGGAATTTGTTTTTCGATTAATCTCCACGACGACGTGACATCATTGCATCGATACTTTCGATGCGACATATAAAATATCGAATCGATATTAAATATGGAATTTGTTTTTCGATTAATCTCCACGACGACGTGACATCATTGCATCGATACTTTCGATGCGATATGTAGAATATCGAATCGATAATAAACATGGAATTTTTTTTCGATTAATCTCCACGACGACGTGACATCATTGCATCGATACTTTCGATGCGATATGTAGAATATCGAATCGATATTAAACATGGAATATTTTTTGCCGATAATTTTTGCCGTGGTAACATCATAGCATCGATACATCCGATGCGATAATTTTGAAATATATATCGAATCGACAAGCATTAGTTGCTCAGTCAGCCAATGAAGGGGTTGCAAGCATTGCTGAGTGAATTGGAGGTTCAGTGCGATAAATATGAGATGAGAATCAATATTAATAAAACAAAGGTTATTGTGGTTTCATCCAAGAAAGGAAAAGGCTTCAGCTAAGAACATTAAAATAGGATAGGGGGAAAGAATAGAGCAAAATAGAACAGTTTATATACGTATCTCTGTAAGTGTTTTGGACCAACATGGTGTCAAAGTAGTATTAGGGAGGTAAGGAGAAGTATTGCAATGTTGGGCAAGGAGGCTTTCTCAAGGAGGAGGGAGTTGATGACGGGGACGTTGAGTAGGGATGTTAAGACAAGACTCGTAAAAACTCTGACATGGAGCGTAGCTATGTACGGCGCGGAAACGTGGTCACTGAAGCAGGAGGATAGACGCAGATTGGAGGCTATTGTAGAGATGTTGATGTGTTGTGAAGAATGTAAGGAGGATGTGAAATGGACCGAAAGAAGGAAAACAAATGAGGAAGTACTGGAGATGGTGGGTGAGGAGAGGGGTTTGTTGGGAGAAATCCTATGGAGGCAGATGAAAGATGGACAAAAGGCGTATTGAGCGGTAGTGGAATGTTGAAGAAGGTAATAGAGGGGAGAATATTGGGCAAGCGAGGTAAGGGTAGGAACAGGATAAGGGATGTCTTAGAAAGGAGATGAAGGGAGGAAGGAAGTACACAGAGATGAAGAGAGGGAGTTGATGTATCGATTAGTTTGCTAGGTGGGGAGTCACAAAATGTTTATTTGATAGTTGTGTCCATCCAAAAACCTACCTTAACCGGTAGATTCCAAATATATATATATATATATAATCGAATCGACATTAAATATGGAACATTTTTGTATGGATAATATTTGTCGTGGTAACATCATTGCAACGATATTTTCGATGCGATTTTTGTCGAATCGATGTTAAATATGGAAAATTATTTGCAATAATTTTTTGTCGTCGTAACATCAGTGTACGTAAGTACCCGCGCACGTATTGTCGTCGACCGGTGCGGCGACAGTGCAGGGGCATTGTGACGCAACAGTGAACTTGACCCCGTACGTCTGGCATAAGGGAGAGTCATTAACCTTCAATTGAGAGGCGGATGCGCGCGCATCCACGCAGCGGGAGGAGGGGGTGCGAGAGATAGAGAGAGAGAGGGAGGGCGGGAGAGGGGAAGTGAAAGTCGCCCGTTGGAGACGGACTCAAAACACGATGCGATTCGAATATCCGTGGTATTTTGTGTTCCGCGTCGAATTTACCCCACAAACCGGTTCCCTTTCCGCGGTTTGGAGCTTCTACCAAATAACCCGAAACCTTAAGAACACGTTTAGGCCATGAGAGGGCCATGATTGACCTCCTGTCGGCCTTTAAACCCATGAGATGACCTCGGAAAACGGTAATTTTCCAGTGAAACCACTTCAAACCAACGACATATTTCAGTTCGGTAGATTTCGTTGGCGTGTCCTATCAATTGCACTCATCCTCTGTTGCGTACTGTCGATTCAAACAATGCAGTTCGCTTCAAACAATGCGGTTCGCAAAATGAAATCTTCCAAGAATGTTTCGCGCGAGGATTGTCGCTATGAGATTCAACAATGCCTATCGTCGTGGCGTGCGAAAGTTTGAATGATTTGCGTTATTCGTTTGCCTACACCCGGAACATTGAACTATATATCCAAATAAAGCCATGTGTGGGTGGACAGCATTCCTGTAGAGCTGTTGAAATGGTTAGGGAAAGGTGGGAAGGAGACTCTATATGGACTGATTCGTAGTATCTATGAGGAAGGAATCTGGCCGGAAGATTTTGTGAGATCGGTGTTAGTTCCTATTCCGAAAAAGGCAAAGGCTTCGTCATGTGAGGATTACAGAACAATAAGTTTGATATCCCACGCAGCTAAAGTTATTCACAGGATCATCAACAAAAGGATAGAGAGTAAGGCAAATGATTACTTAGGGGATGATCAGTTTGGGTTTAGGAAGAGGGGAGAGATACGCATGTGATGCCATTGCAGTAATGACTTCACTAATCGAAAGAGGAATATCAGAATACAATCAGGACGTATTTGCCTGTTTCGTATGATTAATGAAAAAGGCGTTAGATAAGAGTGAATTGGGAAAAACTAATGCGTGCATTGCAGAAAATAGGAATGGATTGGAATAGGGACAGGAGACTAATCCGCAACCTGTACATGTCTATCAGACTGCTATATCAGGTGCGAGTGGGGAACGGAGAGTCCGGATGGGCAGTGTTAGGAAGAGGTGTAAGGCATGGGGTGTCCATTGTCACCGGTTCTGTTCAACGTATATGAGGAGGAAATGATTAAAGAGGCATTATGGGAAGAACTGTGGAGATGATAGGAACGAAAGTCGGAGGAGAATTCGTGTGAAATCGGTTAGGTTTGATTGGATGACCAAGCAAATGAAACTGACCATTTCAGTTTACATAACCAACGATTATTCGTTCTAAGCGATGTAGAACGGTCTGGAATATTCGTCGGTCGCCGTGGCAACGAAGGAAATTGTAAACGGTGCCATGGCAACGCTCAAACGTCGCATAGTTTCCCCCGTTTCTGTTGTTCTTTTTTCCCCATTTGAAAAAAAAGGTGAACGGGATCGCACTGGTCTTCATTCTTCATCATGACCCATCTTGTTACCTTCACGACCAGGTTTCCGAGCCGTTATATATCCACGTCCAAGTTTCCGATCCATTTTTTTTCAAATTATGTTTCGTCTCAAGGTTAATGATTAGCTGTTTCTTTTAGATCATTGGTGCACTAGAAGTCCCCAGAAATCTTAAATATCCCTCTCAAATCCTTGTCTGGGATGGATTCCCTGTTC
>JAVFHJ010000014.1:3257296-3314302 GCA_037158775.1 Hetaerina titia | reverse complement strand
GTGTGTTGTGAAGAATGTAAGGAGGATGTGAAATGGACCGAAAGAAGAAGGAATTAGCAAATGAGGGGAAGTGTAGTATAGCTTAAGGTGTGGGGTGTTTGTTGGGGTGGGCGAGGAGAGGGGTTTGTTGGGAGGAATCGCGAGAGATGTCGCGTTAATTACTGTATATACATTGAATAATTCCCTTTATTTAAATTTTGCGGACATTTTCGAGACTATTCCTTCGACGTGAACAAATGCTAATTAAGTTATATCTTCTTAAATTGGCAATTCTTATTCGAATGGCATTTTCAATAATCCAACTCATGTTTTCTTCTCTGCTTCTCTTCTTTCCCAGGTAAGGCCTCAGTTAAGATGTCCCGCTGTTATTGCCCAGGAAGTCGGTGATCAGTTGGTGAGTCATATAAGGTTTAAATGTCTTCCTTTTGCCTTTGTCAACGTTGAGAGATAACTTTAGAATTTCAATGTATTGTAATTATCCCATAATATTTTTTATACCCGTCCAATTTCTTTTACGCGAATCTTAAAAAACGAATCGCCGATGAAAAAATGTTACTCGATGCTGTGACAGTCGACATTTTAAAAAATAGACTTTAAAACATCGCCATCACTGAAATTAAATCATCAATATCGCAATCTGATCAAGCAATTTCATCGAAGAATTTAGGAATCGATTTTTTTTTAACAATCGATGATCGATATATGTCGAAATTCATCGATATGCCTCGATATCCGTTACACATCGAAAAACATTGAAATTCGATACAAATCGAAGTAAAGCGAAGCAATAAAACACAGTGTGAGTGAAATGTTGAAACAAAGTTCTAAATGGTGATTCTGCTATGAGTAAATCAAGAGTTTACGAGTGTGTGTGTATATATATATATATATATATATATATATATATATATATATATATATATATAAACACACAAACACTAAGATAATAGATATAACACACACAGAAACTTAAAAGAAGGACACTTACAGTAGATATTTACGTTTCGACGGCACGGCCGTCGTCATCAGATATATATATATATATATATATATATATATATATATATATATATAAACCATAAACACAGTAATCAACCCGAAGGTCGGTTTAGTAGGTGATGGTAGAGGCTCACCCATGTACCAAGCCCTATACGGCGTGTGAATATTCACACATCAGGGTAGGGGGGCCAGTTCCTTTCCCTGTGCCGGTTATGGTTTCCCAGGAAGATCTGGTACCCGAAAAATCAACTAGCTTGGGTGGAGCTGCAGGTGCAAACAGAGTGCCTTGCCCGAGAATCGAACCCGGGACCCTCTGGTCAGTAGTCCAACGCTCTACCCGCTAGACCACTGGGACCCCCATATATCGAGATATGTTATATATATATATATATATATATATATATATATATATATATATAACTTTTGGACGGCACAATATAACACAGAATAAAACAGATAACACGCAAAAGGACACTCACACTGTAGATGATTTAGCTTTCCGCCTACTCCGAGGCCTTCTTCAGGACAGACTGAGTCGGAGAGAGTCTGACCTGAAGAAGGCCTCGGAGTAGGCGGAAAGCTTAAATCATCTACAGTGTGAGTGTCCTTTTACGTGTTATGTTTAGTTATATTGTGCCGTCCAAAAGTTATATTGCTCTCGTGAGTACTTCCGCATCATCGATATATATATATATATATATATATATATATATATATATATATATATATATATATATATATATATACACATACATATATATATATGTAGGGTTCTAAACGCGACATAGCTGATTCACACAGCAGAATTGACGAAACCACGAACTCCCCTAACCCTATTTCCGTCGCATCTCCCCCCTAAATCCTTCAAAAATACCCCTAGGGTGTCCCTCGCCCCCTTTTCCCCACTGAAGTACCCTCGCCCCCCATTCGTAGGGCGAACGGAGACGGGGAAGGGGGGCAAAAAGGCGTTCATCGAGGAGGGGAGGAATTAATACCGGGCAATGCAGACATTCAACGACCCCATATCCGACACCGAACCCTTTCGAAGCCTTCCTTTAAGGATTTCCTCGACCAATAGGAGGAAGGGTACACGTGCTAGGGTTAGGCAAATGTTGGGAGGACACCCTGTGATAGTTAGGAGACGTTTCGACCAATCATTAACTGTTTTATGAATGAAAATGTCTTCCGTCAGCGGTCTTAATGGTCGCCATGTTGAAGTTGAGCGTAATTTGTTCAAAAAAATCCTGTTTTAACATATATCTCCGTGGCAAAAAGAAAAAAATTGCAGTCCAGGCCATTCTCTAAGGTTGTCTAAAGAGTTTCAACATCTTAAAAGGGCGGGATTCTTGTTTGAACTGTCGTAAATCGGAATATGTCCTGAAAATGTTCGCTGAACAGAGCGTTGTTATCGCAATCACGGTTAAAGGCAAGGAATTGGCCGATTCACACCTAAAAAAGTAGTTTATTTAGCATTTCACGGAAAGTCGATCAAACGAACGATATATTTCGAGTGTAAATATATCGAATTATGAAGTATTTCATGATCGAACGACGAAATGGAATTAAAATAACGGTAATTTTAATATTTCGGGCAATGATATTCATATGTTTATTCTTAATACAATTGATGTTTGGTCACCTTTCGAAGTAGTCCCCCAAATTGGAGATTAATGCACTTACTTGTGCGCCAGCGCTTCTTCCAATCCCCCCGTAAAACACACTTCTCTCAAACTCTCGATCTTTGAGATACATGGCAGCCTTTAGTTCTTTGAGCGATGCGCTTTTAATGTCATCTACGGCTGTTGTAAGACGACGGCCCTCCCTTCTTAAGGTTCTCTTAATTTTAATAGGAAATATGGGAAAAAGTCAAACACGGAGATAATCCACATCTTGGGGGAATATGGAGGAGGCTGGGGGGGGGGGGGCTACATACATCGTATGTACAGTATTGTTTTTGGCCAAACACTCACGAACAAGCAATTGAAGTGTGTGTGAGCTGGTGCATTGGTGCAGAAGCCATTTTGGAACGAATTTCACTGCCACGCGATGTTTCATACCCAAACAATTGTAAGTGATGTCATGATCCAATCGATATATATATATCGCCAACATCATTCATTAATCGATAAGCGACCTCTCTCTAATTGTGATTCGGCGATCGTTCATTAATAACCATTTCTTACTTCACTTTTATTCCACGTCTTCATCTATTGTTGATGTGCTGGGGGCGTCTGATTGCGTCCGTCTTCATCTTCAAGGTCTTCACGACCTTCTGGGAAACGACGCTTATACATTTACTAACAGAGTCCGAACTAATCTTCCGAGGAAGATATATATATATATATATATCGATGATGCGGAAGTACTCACGAGAGCAATATAACTTTTGGACGGCACAATAGAACACAGAATAAAACAGATAACACGTAAAAGGACACTCACACTGTAGATGATTTAAGCTGTCGGCCTACTCCTCCGAGACCTTCTTCAGGTCAGAGTCTGTGTTCTATTGTGCCGTCCAAAAGTTATATATATATATATATATACATATACATAATGTAAATTTACTAAATAGTCATAGCAAACACAGAAACTAAAACATATAAAAGAGGGACTCACTAGTTCTCGAATTATCGGTGGTGCAACCCCCTTTCTCAAGAGGAATTAGGAAAAGAACTCTATTCGAGAACCAGTGAGTCCCTCTTTTATATGTTTTGGTTTCTGTGATATATATATATATATATATATATATATATATATATATATATATATATATATATATATATATATATATATATAGTCCCTTGGGCTTGGTGCAGGAGCATTGTACTGGGGTGTCTACGTTCGCATTTCAGGGCCACCGCGTGCCATTGGCCTCGTGTGTTTAAGGGGTGGGGAGGAGGTGTGGGGTTCGGAGTGGGGTAGCCAGCCACCCCTGAGGCTTTCAGGGGCGGCGAGTTAATATCGACCCATATTCGGATGACGGCAGTATTTGGTTTGGCCTCCGTCTGCCCCCATGGCCACAGACACATGCCCACCCCACCCACTGCCCCCTCTACTTCCGCCCACCCCCCCCAACCAACACCACCTGCACCACCAACCAACGGGTGGGGCCATCTCTCGGCGGGGAACACTAACACTCCTATTGCTAACACTCCTCTCTCCCTCTTTCCTCTCTCTCTACACACGTGTATATATATATATATATATATATATATATATATATATATATATATATATATATATATATATATATATATATATATATATATATATATATAATATCTATATATATAAAATATCGATATATGGGGGTCCCGGTGGTCCAGTGGGTAGAGCGTTGGACTACTGACTACTGGAGGGTCCCAGGTTCGATTCCCGGGCGAGGCACTCTGTTTGCACCTGCAGCTCCACCAAGCTAGTTGATTATTAACAGGGTACCAGATGTCTTCCTGGGAAACCATAACCGGCACAGGGAAAGGAACTGGCCCCCCTACCCTGATGTGTGAATATTCACACGCTGTATAGGGCTTGGTACTTGGGTGAGCTCTACCATCACCTACTAAACCGACCTTATTAGGGTTTAATATTACTGTGTTTATGGTTTATATATATATACATATATATATACATATATATATATATATATATATATATATATATATATATATTATTATTAGGTAATCTTTTGGTTAAGGTAGGATTTGGATGCACACAAGTATCAAATAAACATTTTGTAACTCCAAACAAAACCCAATCCCGGCAACCTAATCTATAAGTCAAGTCCCTCTCTTCATCTCTGTGTACTTCCTTCCTCCTTTCATCCCCTTTCTAAAAGACATCCCTATCCTGTTCCTGCCCTTCCCTCACTTGCCCAACATTCTCCCCTCTATTACCTTCTTCAACATTCCACTACCGCTCAATACGCCCTTCATCTTCCATCTTTCATCTGCCTCCAATAGGATTTCTCCCAGCAAACCCCTCTCCTCACCCAACATCTCAAGTAATACCTCATTTGCTAATTCCTTCTTTCGGTCCATTTCACATCCTCCTTACATTCTTCACAACACACCCACATATCTACAAAAGCCTCCAGTCTACGTCTATCCACCTGCTTCAGCGACCACGTTTCCGCACCATATATAGCTACGCTCCATATCAGAGTTTTTACGAGTCTTGTCTTAACGTATCTACTCAACGTCCTCGTCATCAACTCCCTCCTCCTTCAGAAAGCCTCCTTGCCTAGCCTTGCAATTCTTCTTCTCCTTACGTCCCCAATACTACTTTGACACCGTGTTGGTCCAAAACACTTCCAGAGATACGTATTATATAAACTGTTCTATTCTGCTCTATTTTTCCCCCTATCCTATTTTAATGTGCTTCGCTGAAGCCTTCTTCTTTCTTGGCTAAAACCACAATAACCTTTGTCTTATTAATATTGATTCTCATCCCATATTTATCGCACTGAACCTCCAATTCACTCAGCAATGCTTGCAACCCCTTGGCTGACTGAGCAACTAATGTTAGCGGACGTATATTAAATGAAAAATGAGCAATATTGTAGGTGATATCTCACGTTCAATTTCTAGGGTCTCCTAATTAATTTCTCCGGATAGAAAAACGATTGAAGGATCTCGTTAAACTACCTTTAAAGGGAATAATTTATCGTAAATTTAATGCATTTTGTATCTAATTACGGACAATACTGTAGTTGTAATGTTACGTTCACGTTGTAGAGCGCATCTAATTAATTTCTCCCGTAAGAACGATGGTGGAAGCATGTTGTGAAACTCAAGGTGGAGACACGACTCTTAAGGACGAACACACTTCCACAATGTTAAAGACGGAATTATATTTATGATGCAAGTGCCTTGGTCAATGTCCAGAGTCTTTATAAATAATTCCAGCCGTTAGAAAAACGTTAGGAATATATTTGTAGACTTTGATAAACAAAATAGTATGGAAAATATGTCGTAAGACTTTAATTTGAATCCGAGTGATATTTCAATAAGAAATTATTTTTCAAGTTCCAGGTTCTTTCAATCGATTCCTCCTAATATAACGGCGATAGAGGATCCGTGTTAGATTTGAAATTGACAGGACAATTACATCAATGTACATGAATTATTATAACCGATACTTAACCAGTAATTCGGACGCAATGGCTTTTTCAAGTGGTAGAGTCTTAAAAATGGATTTCTCCCGGTGAAATATTGATAGTAGGATAAAAATTTGCCAGTTAACTGGTATAATTATCGAATATTCATAAAAAAAACTTGTTGATTCGTAAAATTATAACACTTTTACGCGTTAAATAGAGAAAGAATGACCATTTTTGCATTCCTGGCGAATGTTTAAGTCTCCCGACCATGTTTACGTCTCCATGGCATCGCGTAGATAAACATTCATACGTAAGTTCATCCGTTATCGTAATTAATTAGAGACTAGTAGACTCTTAAAATGGATTCCTCCCGGCGAAATATTGATAGAAGCATAAAAATTGTCAATTATCTCGTATGATTATCGAATATTCATAAAAAACGTGTTGATTCGTAAAAATTATAACACGTTCATACGTTAAATGAATATAGAAAGGTCATTTTTGCATGACTGGAGAATGTTTAAGTCTCCCGACCAATGTTTACGTCTCCATGGCATCGCGTAAATAAACATTCATACGTAAGGGCATCCGTTACCTTGATTAATTTATGTGATTATCGTATTTTAAGGTAACTTAATTATGTTTTAAAATATCTGCATCAGGTCGATTGATAAGGAAACATTAATATTATTAGATAATAATGGGAAAGAGTGCTTTTTAAATATCAATACTGAAAACATCAGTCTTCTTTAAGTTTGTGGAGGTTATATTTAAACTGTATGCGTAAAGTTATGTCTTGAATTAATTAATTAAATGTCAATTTCGTATTAATTATCATTATAGTACGTGAAATGGCGAAAATATTCGCATACAATCCAATGTTTTGTTTTAAATTACGGTATTTTCGTCGTCATATCAATTTGCAATCGGACGAAGAGTTCACGTGGTTATATAAAAGGTCGCACAGATGACGCTTCGATCAGTTTCGCAAAGTCACTTGTAAAGACTGAGTCGTTCTCTGGCGGTGGAATTTTGAACTGTTTCAAGAGGAGCGGAAATTTTGAATGAAAGATTTCGCAAAACTTGTAACGGAATTAATTGCATCCAAAACACTGTCCAATGTGCATTATGTAATCAATTAATACGATTTAATAATTGATATTACCAGGGAAAAACGGGGGAAGACCTTATGGTGGTTTTACCTACGTAACATAGCCAGGTTTATTCATTAATAATTTCTCTGAGATTATATAGATATAAGGAAAGGGGATAGGAACACACATTAAGGATGAACACGGGAGAGGTGGGGGAAGGCGTTAGCATCATGCAGACCACAAGCGTAAAAATATATCCTCGCCCGGGACTTGGACACCAGGATCTCTCCACTTGCCATCGTGCGGGTGCTCTAACCAATTGAGCTGTGGAGAAAACCTAATTTACACTGAGATCTGTGATATTTTCATTCGAGTGCCCAAATTCCTTGCCCGAGAGATGGCTTTAGGGAACTCTTTCAGCGGCGTTTCATTAATAAAGCAATTTCCTCATAGCAATACGAACACCGATCAATCAATACTATCAATAATTGGTGAATCCTTACAAAACAGCCTACTCTAATCCAGCAACATATACTCTATACATAAACTCCCTCTCTTCATCACCTATCTATAAGACATCCCTATTCACCTATCCCTACTCACTCCCCATTTGCCATTTACATTATCTCCCCTCCATTACACTCTTCTTCTATATACATCCCACTATTGCCAATCAACTCATCCATCTATCATCCCCCTCCAATAATAGGATTTCTCCCAACAAACCTCTCTCCTCGCCCACCCCAACACACACCCCACACCTTAAGCTATACTACACTTCCCCTCATTTGCTAATTCCTTCTTCTTTCGGTCCATTTCACATCCTCCTTACATTCTTCACAACACACCCACATCTCTCTCTCTCCCTCAAATGGCCTCCAATCTATGTCTATCCTATCCTATCCTCCTCCTGCTCTTCAATGACAACCACGTTTCCATAGCCACACATATCCATATTTAAAGTGTATTCTTACCCGAGTCTTTTGTCTTAAACATCTTACTAATACTCCGACGTCCCCAGTACTTCAACTCCCTCCTCCTTATTGTGTGTGGAAGCCTCTTTAACCTAATATAGCGCAGTTCTTCTTCTCCTTATGTCCCCAATACTACTTTGACACCGTGTTGGTCCAAAACACATCCAGAGATACGTATATAAACAGTTCTATTCTGCTCTATTCTTTCCCCCTATCCTATTTCAATGTTCTTAGCTGAAGCCTTTTCCTTTCTTGGATAAAACCACAATAACCTTTGTTTTATGAATATCGATTCTCATCCCATATCTATCGCACTGAACCTCCAATTCACTCAGCAATGCTTGCAACCCCTTCATTGGCTGACTGAGTAACTAATGCTTGGTCATCTAATCAAACCTAACTGATTTTATACGAATTCCCTTCCGACTTTCATTCCTATTATCATCTCTACAGTTCTTCCCATAATGCCTCCTTAATCATTTCCTCAACATATACGACGAGCAGCACCGGTGATAATAATGGACACCCCATGCCTTACACCTCTTCCTAACACTGCCCATCCGGACTCTCCGTTCCCCACTCGCACCTGATAGCAGTCTGATAGACATGTACAGGTTGCGGATCAGTCTCCTGTCCCTATTCCAATCCATTCCTATTTTCTGCAATACACGCATTAATTTTTCCCTGTTGGTTTTCGTCAGGATTATATTTAGATTTACAAATGACGAAGTACTTGGGCGGATAAAAACGTTGATCCAATATTAAATACTAATATCTAAGGAAACAGTATCCTAATCATTATACTCGATGAACCTTTGGTAATCATTACGGGGAGAGGTACGCATGTCATCAACAAAATGATTCAGAGAGTAAAGCAAATGATTACTTAGGGGATGACCAGTTTTGGTTCAGGAAGGGAAGAGGTACGCGTGATGCCATTGCAGTAATGAGATCACTAATCGAAAGAGGAATATAGAGAATACAATCAGGACGTATTTGCCTGTTTCGTATGATTAATTGAAAAAGGCGTTTGATAGAGTGAATTGGGAAAACCTAATGCGTGTATTGCAGAAAAAAGGAATGGATAGGAATGGGGACAGGAGACTGATCCGCAACCTGTACATGTCTATCAGACTGCTATCAGGTGCGAGTGGGGAACGGAGAGTCCGGATGGGCAGTGTTAGGAAGAGGTGTAAGGCATGGGGTGTCCATTATTATCGCAAGTGCTGATCAACGTATATGTGGAGGAAATGATTAAGAAGGCATTATGGGAAGAACTGTAGAGTGTAGGAATGAAAGTTGGAGGGGAATTCGTGTAAAATCAATTAGGTTTGATTGGATGACCAAGCTTTGGTTGCTCAGTCAGCCAATGAAGGGTTGCAAGCATTGCTGAGTGAATTTGAGGTTCAGTTCGATAGATATGGGATGAGAATCGATATTAGTAAAACAAAGGTTATTGTGGCTTCATCCAAGAAAGAAAAAGGCTTCAGCTAAGAACGTTAAAATAGGATAAGGGGAAAGAATAGAGCAGAATAGAACAGTTTATATACGTATCCCTGGAAGTGTTTTGGACCAACACGGTGACAAAGTAGTATTGGGGACGTAAGGAGAAGAATTGCTAGGCTAGGCAAGGAGGCTTTCTCAAGGAGGAGGGAGTTGATGACGGGGACGTTGAGTAGGGATGTTAAGACAAGACTCGTAAAAACTCTGATATGGAGCGTAGCTATGTACGGCGCGGAAACGTGGTCACTGAAGCAGGAGGATAGACGTAGACTGGAGGCCATTGCAGATATGTGGGTTTGTTGTGAAGAATGGAGAAGGTTAAATGGACCGAAAGAAGGAAAACAAATGAGGAAGTACTGGAGATGTTGGGCGAGGAGAGGGGTTTGTTGGGAGAAATCCTATTGGAGGCACATGAAAGATGGATGAAAGGCATATTGATTGGCAATAGTGGAATGTTGAAGAAGACTGTAATAGAGGGGAGAGTGTTAGGCAAGCGAGGAAAGGGCAGGAACAGGATAGGGATATCTTATAGATAGGGGATGAAGGGAGGAAGGAAGTACACACAGAGATGAAAAGAGGGAGTTGATGTATAGAGAGTAGGTTGCTGGATTGGGTTTTGTTTGGAGTTCCAAAATGTTTATTTGATAGTTGTGTCCATCCAAAAACCTACCTTAACCGATGGATTACCTAATATTAATAATAATTATTCCGGATATAATTAATTATGGAGTAGTTTGAATGAAATTAATTGTAAAAAATCTGAAATCTGTTTTAAGGAACCCATTTTTGCAACAAGAACACAGGTTTTCCATTTAGGAATGCAAAAAATTAATGAATTTGCATGTTTCTGTACGTCGGCGCCATATCACATATCCGCGACACGTCCGAGACCCTCAGCTTGAAATAGTGTTACAATCCTCCGGCAGGTGCCGTCATCATCTTCACAACAGACACTACGTTTCAGATCGGAGCGCCTCTCTGCGACCTTTTGCATAACCACGTGCACACTTCGTCCCTCTGTAATTCCAAACGTAAATCAACGGAGATTATCAAATTAAATATTGGAAAATGTTTATATGTTTATAAGCTTCAATTTTCTTCCCTCTGGGAATAAAAACCATTCCATTGGCGGTAATACGTTAGCGCTTGTATGAATGTTTATTTACGTGTTGCCTAGGGATTTGATTAAGTTTTATTAACATGGTTAAAGGACGAATGTATTAAATTTAACAAATAATATTAAAGGATTTTTTCATTGCGTCTCCACAACAAATGGCCGGACGAGTCTCGTCGCCGTGGTCGCCCGTGTTGTTGACAACCGATTTGTAAACAAACAAAAGACGTCCTAAATGTTTAAGCGAAGGAAAACTCTTCGTACGTTTCACAATTAAGGATGGACGCTGCTGAAAAGATTGAATCGGCATCAATACATTTGAAAATGACTTATATTTATTGACCCAATTAATTTATATATATATATATATATATTACAGTCCGCCATTTTTAGACACAAATTTCAAATTCACGTCGAGGTCCTCAAGTCTCACAATTGAAATTCTGTTTTGATAGGAATGGAACAGAAAGACGCGGCTCCCCTATAAAATTAACTTCGACTCATTTTACGACGCAATATTGCAACTTTTACATGGTTTACGATTCTGGTTCAGCACCAAATATGACGCATGTTCAACTCAGGAAACAAAACAGCAGCGTATTCAATAAAGCATCAAGGGGCTTGTCGCTTGTTTCCATGACGACGCGTGAACAACACTCGTCCAGCATTCCTCCATTGGCTTGAGTGTTTTCTTCTCAACTCTAAATGAGGTGAGGAATTAATTTAAATATTCCATAATTTCGACAGCGCATTCCGACCACAATATCACTGAGATATAGAAGAAACGGAAGACATATCTTGACAACTCTATTGTCTTAATTACTGTCTGACGACGTTCTTCTCTCGCCTTTATGGCGCGAGAAATTAATGAGTAGACTCCACAAGTTGAACATGGAAATTTTTCCGAATTATAGTTTGAACTTCAGTTTCAATGCGTTTGTCATATTGCCATAATCTTTCTCCCTACGATAAATGTACAGGGTCGCACCCAAAACTGGTAGGACTGATTTCCTTACAAGAATTTCATCGACGATATACTTACGTCCACTTAATAATCTTCAAAGTGTGCTCCTTGAGCTGCTACACACTTATATATAACGTTGCTCCCATTCCCCCGTATGCCCGCTGGATATTTTCTTTGGGGATGTCGTTGATGACCCTCGTCGAAGCCTCTTGAACGATCTTTATCGAGTCAAAACGTCGTCCCTTGAGCTGTCTTTTCACCAGGGGGGAAGAAGAAGAAGTCCAGTGGTGCCAGATTGGAGGATGAGCGGTATTTTTCGCCTCAAAATTAGTTCGGGACTCATATTCTGGTAATCAACACAAAAGTGGATGACGGTGGAGCCTTTGAGCTCTTGAAAGGCTCTAAAAATATCCCGGTAACACTCAAGAGTAAATATCCCGGTAAAATATCCCGGTAACAATCAACTAACGAGATTTTCCCATCACTGGTATGACAGGAGAAGTTAATTCAAAGAGTCTATAACTCGAACAGATGATTGCACCCTAGATATCACTCTGATTACAATGAAACCCTAGGGAATGGTTAACTAAGTTACATAACATATTATAGTCGAACAGGATTCTCTATCGCTTTTCTAACAAGATATCATTATTAGGCAATCTACCGGTTAAGGTAGGTTTTTTGGATGGACACAACTATCAAATAAACATTTTGTAACTCCAAACAAAACCCAATCCAGCAACCTACTCTCTATACATCAACTCCCTCTTTTCATATCTCTGTGTGTACTTCCTTCCTCCCTTCATCCACTATCTATAACACCTTCCCAATCCTGTTCCTGCCCTCTCCTCCTCTGCCATTAACATTCTCTCCCCTCTATTACACTCTTCTTCTACGACATCCCACTATTGCCCATCAATACGCCCTCCATATCTGCCTCCAATAATAGGGTTTCTCCCAAAAAACCCCTCTCCTCTCCCACCCCAACACACACACACCACCTTAAGCTATACTACACTTCCCCTCATTTGCTAATTCCTTCTTCTTTCGGTCCATTTCACATCCTCCTTACATTCTTCACAACACACCCACATCTCTCTCTCTCAAATGGCCTCCAATCTACGTCTATCCTATCCTATCTTCCTGCTTATCAATGACAACCACGTTTCCACAGCCACATATCCATATTTAAAGTGTGTTCCTACACGAGTCTTTTGTCTTAAACATCTCACTAATACTCCGACGTCCCCAGTACTTCAACTCCCTCCTCCTTATTGTGTGTGGAAGCCTCTTTAAACCTATTATGGCGCAGTTCTTCTTCTCCTTACGTCCCCAATACTACTTTGACACCGTGTTGGTCCAAAACACTTCCAGAGATACGTATTATATAAACTGTTCTATTCTGCTCTATTCATTCCCCTATCCTATTTCAATGTGCTTAGCTGAAGCCTTTTCCTTTCTTGGATGAAACCACAATAACCTTTGTTTTATTAATATTGATTCTCATCCCATATCTATCGCACTGAACCTCCAATTCACTCAACAATGCTTGCAACCCTCTATTGGCTGATTGAGCAACTAATGCTTGGTCATCCAATAAAAATTGATATAGGACTGTCCTATCCTGAAAAAAACATTCAGATAGTTCTATTATTAGAGCGGGCAATTGTGTCTAAAGTATTGTTCATTTTAATTTGAAATTCAGGGGACCTTATGCGTCTCGTATTTGTTAATACGCGATAAGATTCTTCTAATGCTGTTTCACACGGGAGGGATTGGTTGTAAGAATCCACAACTTGAACATGTCCATGTTTTCAGTCTTGATATTTAAAATGCACTCTTTCCCATTATTATCTATTAATATTAATGTTGCCTTATCGATCGACCTGATGCAGGAATTTTAAAACTTAATTAAGTTACCTTAAAATGCGATAATCTCATAAATTAATTACGATAACGGATGAACTTACGTATGAATGTTTATTTACGCGACGCCATGGAGACGTAAACATTGGTCGGGAGACTTAAACATTCCCCAGTAATGCAAAAATGACCTTTCTATATTCATTTGACGTATGAACGTGTTATAATTTTACGAATCAACACGTTTTTTATGAATATTCGATAATCATGCGAGTTAATTGACAATTTTTATGCTTCTATCAATATTTCGCCGGGAGGAATCCATTTTAAGAGTCTACTAGTCTCTAATTAATTACGATAACGGATGAACTTACGTATAAATGTTTATTTACGCAATGCCATGGAGACGTAAACATGGTCGGGAGACTTAAACATTCGCCAGGAATGCAAAAAAGGTCATTCTTTCTCTATTTAACGCGTAAAAGTGTTACAATTTTACGAATCAACACGTTTTTTTATGAATATTCGATAATGATACCAGGTAACTGGCAAGTTTTTATCCTACTATCAATATTTCACCGGGAGGAATCCATTTTTAAGAGTCTACCACTTGAAAAAGCCATTGCGTCCGAATTACTGGTTAAGTATCGGTTATAATAATTCATGTACATTGATGTAATTGTCCTGCCCATTTAAAATCTAACACGGTTCCTCTATCGCCGTTATATTAGGAGGAATCGATTGAAAGAACCTGGAACTTGAACAATAATTTCTTATTAAAAAATCACTCGGTTTCAAATTAAAATCTTACGACATATTTTCCATACTATTTTGTTTATCAAAGTCTACAAATACAATTCTAACGTTTTCCTAACGGCTGGAATTATTTATAAAGACTCTGGACATTGAACAAGACACTTGCATCATAAATATAATTCCGTCTTTAACATTGTGGAAGTGTGTTCGTCCTTAAGAGTCGTGTCTCCACCTTGAGTTTCACAACATGCTTCCACCATCGTTCTTACGGGAGAAATTAATTAGATGCGCTCTACAACGTGAACGTAACATTATAACTACAGTATTGTCCGTAATTAGATACAAAATGCATTAAATTTACGATAAATTATTCTCTTCAAAGGTAGTTTAACGAGATCCTTCAATCGTTTTTCTATCCGGAGAAATTAATTAGGAGACCCTAGAAATTGAACGTGAGATATCACCTACTATTGTCCAGATTTCAGTTAATAGGGTTTAAATAGATTAAACAGACGTCAGCGTCTATGATGGTTCAAACAAAACCCTTCTATCGCTGTTCTAACGGGAGAAATTTATTAGAAGACCCTAGAAATTGAACGTGAGATATCACCTACAATGTTGCTCATTTTTCATTTAATATATGTCCGCTAGCATTAGTTACTCAGTCAGCCAATTAAGGGGTTGCAAGCATTGCTGAGTGAATTGGAGGTTCAGTGCGATAGATATGGGATGAGAATAAATATTAATAAAACAAAGGTTGTTGTGGTTTTATCCAAGAAAGGAGAAGGCTCAAGCTAAGAACATTAAAATAGGATAGGGGGAAGGAATAGAGCAGAATAGAACAGTTTATATACGTATCTCTGGAAGTGCTTTGGACCAACACGGTGTCGAAGTAGTATTGGGGACGTAAGGAGGAGAATTGCGCCATATTAGGTTTAAAGAGGCTTCCACACACAATAAGGAGGAGGGAGTTGAAGTACTAGGGACGCTGGAGTATTAGTAAGATGTTTAAGACAAACGACTCGGGTAAGAATACACTTTAAATATGGAGCGTAGCTATGTGTGGCTATGGAAACGTGGTCGCTCAAGCAGGAGGATAGGAAGCGTAGATTGGAGGCTATTGCAGATACATGGGTGTGTTGTGAGGAATGCAAGGAGGATGTGAAATGGACCGAATGAAGAGGGAATTAGCAAATGAGGGGAAGTGTAGTATAACTAAGATGTGGGGGATGTGTTGGGGTGGGCGAGGAGAGGGGTTTGTTGGGAGAAATCCTATTATTGGAGGGAGATATGAAGGGCGTATCGATTGGCAGTAGTGGGATGTTGAAGAAGATACTAATAGAGGGGAGAATGTTGGGCAAACGAGGAAAGGGCAGGAATAGGGGGATAGGGATATCTTAGAAAGGGGATGAAGGGAGGAAGGAAGTGCACAGTGGGTTTTGTTTGGAGTCACAAAATGTTTATTTGATAGTTGTGTCCATCCAAAAACCAAACCTTAACCGGTAGATTACCTAATAATAATAATATGTCCGCTACTTTCGCTAATTTTGACCTAAATTGTAAGTCTAACGAGACCCTTCTATGACTGGCCTAACGGCAGGAATTAATTAGAAGACTCAACAACTTGTATGGTGCACTGAATCTTAAATATCATTAATAATTGTCTTAGTAATACGAATACGCCAGCCTGTAGAGACCAATCGGCTTCTTCAAATCAATCATTAATCCAATATATATATATATATATATATATATACATGTATGGCCTAGCGGGTAGAGCGCTGGACTGCTGACCGGAGGGTTCCGGGTT
This sequence comes from Hetaerina titia, assembly GCA_037158775.1. Taxonomy (NCBI): domain Eukaryota; kingdom Metazoa; phylum Arthropoda; class Insecta; order Odonata; family Calopterygidae; genus Hetaerina; species Hetaerina titia. The sequence continues at coordinate 3,298,124 of JAVFHJ010000014.1, read as the reverse complement.
CGATTCCCGGGCAAGGCACTCTGTTTGCACCTATGCTCCACCCAAGCTAGTTGATTTTTAGGGTACCAGATGTCTTCCTGGAAAACCATAACCGGCACAGGGAAAGGAACTGGCCCCCCTACCCTGATGTGTGAATATTCACATTATGCCGTATAGGGCTTGGTACACGGGTGAGCTCTACCATCACCTACTAAACCGACCTTATTAGGGTTGATTACTGTGTTTATGGTTTATATATATATATATATATATATATATATATATTCAAATACGAAGTCCCGCCATACGGCGCACAAATATTCATTCAAACATAGAAATAGGTATATAAGGAAAGGGGATAGGAAAACACATAATAGGCGAAGACAGGACACGTGGGGAAGGCGGTTTTTGAGCAGATCACGAAAGTAAAAATATTTCCCTATCCGGGATTTGAACCACGGACCTTCCACTTTCCGGGCGGATGCTCTACCAGTTGAGCTAATAGGGAAACCTGATTTACCTTGAGATCTGCGATCTTATAAAGCGCCAAAGTGCTCCGATACATATTGCCCGAGAGATGGCGTTATGGAGCTGTTTCACCCACCAAAGGAGAAATAGACGGGATATGTGTTTGAATATGTGTTTGGCCAATGTGGCTCGTTTCTTCTTCTGGCTATGCGTGCCATGAAACGCACCGTTCCTATCCTTTATAATATCATATGAATGCTTTTCTACTATCCTTTCCCCTTCTTGTGTCCCGTCTATTTCTCCTTTGGTGGGTGAAACAGCTCCATAACGCCATCTCTCGGGCAATATGTATCGGAGCACTTTGGCGCTTTATAAGATCGCAGATCTCAAGGTAAATCAGGTTTCCCTATTAGCTCAACTGGTAGAGCATCCGCCCGGAAAGTGGAAGGCCCGTGGTTCAAATCCCGGATAGGGAAATATTTTTACTTTCGTGATCTGCTCAAAAACCGCCTTCCCCATATGTCCTGTCTTCGCCTATCATGTGTTTTCCTATCCCCTTTCCTTATACCTATTTCTGTTTGAACGAATATTTGTGCGCCGTATGGCGGGATTTTCAAGTTTGAATATATATATATATATATATATATATATATATATATATATATATATATATATAAGTGGCTTAGGTACCGACGTGGTACATCGGGACAGCTTTCGTAACTCGTAACTTGCCTACAAGATCCATATTCGTTAAACGCGTTCAATAATCTCATTCCGAATCTTAAGAGAACCGCTTTCAGTAAAGATGTCATGTATTTAAAAAATATCCGGACCACAGCAATAAAAGATGAACGCTGATTTGCCATTTTAAAAGGAAAAAATGAGACGAGTTTGAGCGTCGTTGCCGTGGTGACCACCTGGGCGATATGAGAAAATCGAATCGGAAACTAGAGGCGCGGACAAAAGAAAGGCGGAATGCGCAACACGTATATTAATTCATCGATCATATCGGCGGATTAGAAACGGAATTGTAGAGTTGAAATATCGTTCCGTCTTCATCAGAAGAGACAGTAATACAAACGTTTCAGTAAAGCTGGAACGGATTACGCTTGCTGAGAGGGAATTGGATGTTTTCCTATGGATCTAGTGATGCAATCAGTTGGGATAATTGGACATTAATTGATATTAATTTTTCAGTCGTGTGATTGAGGTTTTTTTGTTGCGTTGGATTGAATTGAATATGTTGTCGTGTCGTGTTTGTCGTGAGGGTCGACTACTCCCCTCCCTATCTCCCTCCCTCCCTCCCCCTCCCTCTCTCTCTCTGGGTCGTGTCGGGGTGAATGACCGGTAAATGGGTCACTCTGTGATGAAATGGAGAGTTCGTCGCCCTTCCCATTTCCCCAAGTGAGGCAAGGCGGGCACTTGTGCCGGTGAACACTTGTTGGCGAGAGTTTTATCGACCTAATTCTGCTCATTGCGAATATGTAGGACGTACATTCAAATATTTATTTATATATATAAACCATAAACACAGTAATAGTCAACCCCAATAAGGTCGGTTTAGTAGGTGATGGTAGAGCTCACCCATGTACCAAGCCCTATAAAACGTGCGAATATTCACACATCAGGGTATTAAGGGGGGCCAGTTCCTTTCCCTGTGCCGGTTATGGTTTCCCAGGAAGACAGCTGGTACCCTGTTAATAATCAACTAGCTTGGGTGGAGCTGCAGGTGCAAACAGAGTGCCTTAATGCCCGGGAATCGCACCCGGGACCCTCCAGTAGTCTGTAGTCCAACACTCTACCTCCTAGACCACCGCGACCCCAGCATATATATATATATATATATATATATATATATATATATATATATATATATATATATAAAATCGACATATTACAAATGTTAAATATTTGTAATATGTCGATTTTATACACGATTAATCGCAGACACCAATTTCAATTGAAACTTTGCTAATATATACAACTCATCACGGAGTAGTTTCTCACTTTTTGAGGTAAATAATAAGACAATTGCAATATATGTTCCTTGCTCTTTGTTGACAACGCTTCTTCCTACCCCTTTATTTAATAATACGGCAATCCCTCGTTGGCTCTCGTCCCCGCCGCTGTATATAGTATTATTCTATAATTATCACTCCAGTCCGGTATGTATATTATTGTAAGGTAATCCACGGGTTGAGGTAGGTTTTAGGATGGACACTACTATCAAATAAATATTATGTAACTCCTAATAAACCCAATCCAGCGGCCTACTCTACATCAGGTCCCTCTTCATCTCTGTGCACTTCCTTCCTCCCTTCATCCCCTATCTATGAGACACCCCTATCCTTTGTCCTTCCCTGTCCTCTTTTCCCTAATATTCTGCCCTTATATATGTAATCAAAACTATTACCAACGATATTATGCAAATTCATGTCATTTCTCAAAGTACTATGTTATTGTGAAGAGTGTTTGACGAGTGACTATCCTTGAATAAAAATGGGGTACAGATATTTATTACTCATGCCCTGAAAACCCCTTTTTCCATGAAAAGGGATTAGGTTTCTTCTCCCCTGCGTGAGAGTGTTCGTTTGATAACTTGGATAAGAATCTGGAAACAGCGACAGAGGGGAAACTGAGGAAATTGTTTCGGTGATAAGGTAGATGGCAGGGGATGAGGGGGTTCTTAGGAGAGGACACGGAAGGGGGGTATTCAGGCAGTCGGCCCCGAGATGAGAACTCGGGTAACGACGCCATCACCAGGGCCGGCAAAAGGATGGGATGGATGCACAGTTGCCGGGTTATATTCTGAAAGAGGGAGGCCGAGTTAATGAGTAGGGTGGGGTTTATTCCGACGTTGCAACTCCCTGCCATTTTCCCTAATACATATATATATATATATATATATATATATATATATATATATATAGAGCAGAGGTTCAGTGCGATAAATATGGGATGATAATCAATATTAATCAAGCAAATGTTATACGATTTTCCAGAAAGAAAAAGGCTAAGCTAAATATTAAAATTGGAGGGGAAGAAAGAATAGAGCAGGTAGAACAGTTTACATATTTCGGAAGTGTTGTGGACCAACACGATGCCAAAGTAGTATTGGGGACGTAAGGAGAAGAATTGCGATGCTAGGCAAGAAGGCTTTCTCAAGGAGGAGGGAGTTGATGACGGGGACGTTGAGCAGGGATATTAAGACAAGACTCGTTAGAAAACTTTGCTATGGAGCGTAGCTATGTACGGCGCGGAAACGTGGTCACTGAAGTAGGAGGATAGACGTAGATTGGAGGCTATTGTAGATATGTGGGTGTGTGGTGAAGAATGTAAGTTGGATGTGAAATGGACTGAAAAGAAAACAAATGAGGAAGTATAGCTAGGGATGGTGATGGGGGAGGAGAGGGGTTTGTTGAGTTAAATCCTATTGGAGGCAGATGAAAAATGGATGAAGGACGTATCAGGCGGCAATAGTGGGATGTTGAAGAAGTTAAAAGAGGGGAGAATGTTGGGCAAGCGAGGCAAGGGCAGGAACAGGATAGGGATGTTGGATGGGATGAAGGGAGGAAAGAAGTACACACAGAGATGAATAGATGGACCTGATGTATAGAGTAGGTTGCTGGATTGGGTTTTGTTTGGAGTTCAAAATGTTTATTTGATAGTTGTGTCCATACAAAAACCTACCTTAACCGGTAGATTACCTAATAATAATAATAATATATATATATATATATATATATATATATATATATATATATATATATATATATATCTGATGAAGACGGCCGTGCCGTCGAAACGTAAATATCTACTGTAAGTGTCCTTTCTTTATGTTTCTGTGTGTTTAATATTTATTAACCTAGTGTTTGTGTGTTTGTGCGTCGCCGGAGTGCGGCATTTTCATGATTATGTATATATATATATATATATATATATATATATATATATATATATATATATATATATATATATATATATATATATAAATTCACTGATAGTCATAACAAACACAGAAACCAAAACACACAAAAGAGGGACTCACTGGTTCTCGAATTTTCGGTGGTCCAACCACCTTTCTCAAGAGGAATTAGGAACAGAACTGTCAGTGAATTTACATAACACGTTTATGGGTTTTCCAAAAAAGTGTGTGTGTATATATATATATATATATATATATATATATATATATATATATATATATATTTGGCAGTTGGGATGTTTTTTTAAACGTTTCTAGAGAGTCGTTCTTTTTGGTGGAAACAGTTCATTGACGAACGGTTCTTTTTAAGTTCTTTCGAATTGGAGAACCGTTCTTTTCGTTCGGAGTTTTCACTTTCTTTCGTATGAGATCCGTTCAGTCGGTGAGTATTCGTTCAGCGATCCGGATCGCGATCAATTCTCATGTCCTTTGCCTAGTTACCGGCCGTTAACCTTTTGAGTGAATGAATTGAAAGCGAATTGGGTCACTTTTACCAGCTGACGGCTCACTCCATCTGTTACGCACGCCGCTGCGGAGCTTTCGTTTTTTTTTCCGATTCATCCCGCGCGAAACATTCAGCTTTCCCCTTTCGATTCGCTTGCGCGTATCGACGCATCGATGCACAAGATTCGCGTCCTCGTAATATTAGGGATTTACGATTCAGCTCGATAGAAATTCGAAATGTCGTGAATCCGATACGACCATAGTTCAAACATACGCCACACCGGGGACACAATACGAAATATCGATATATTAGAAGAATCGGTCATCATTTGTATCGATTTCTGAGACGAATATCGATTTTTTAAACTGAAACTGTTGTTGCGTATGTTGTAATTGGATACAATTTGGATTAAATGACGATGAGGCGTATATATATATATATATATATATATATATATATATATATATATATATATATATATATATATTCTTATCTTCCGAAGAAGACGGAGCTCAAGTCCGTCGAAATTATCAAGATATCATTGTGAGTGTTCTTTTTATGTGTTCTCGTGCTGTGTGTTACTGTCTAAGTTTTATATTTAAATGTGATTAATTGGGGATTACATATATATATATATATATACATATATATATATATATATATATATATCAAACTCGGTGGTGTACATTAGATGTGTGGAAGACACAATAATAATAATAATAGAGCAAGAAACGAGAGACGATATAGAATATTAAATAAAAAGAGAGCCTATATATATATATATATATATATATATATAACTTTTGGACGGCACAATAGAACACAGAATAAAACAGATAACACGTAAAAGGACACTCACACTGTAGATGATTCAAGCTTTCGGCCTACTCCTCTGAGGCCTTCTTCAGGTCAGAATGACATATCTATCTATATATATATGTGTATATATACACCTTTTTGGAAAACCCACAAACGTGTAATGTAAATTCACTGATAAGTCATAACAAACACAGAAACCAAAACACACTTAAGAGGGAAAACTCACTGGTTCTCGAATTTTCGGTGGTCCAACCACCTTTCTCAAGAGGAATTAGGAACTTGTTATGACTTATCAGTGAATTTATATATATACATACAAATGAGGAAGTACTGGAAATGGTGGGGGAGGAGAGGGGTTTGTTGAGAGAAATCCTATGGAGGCAGATGAAAGATGGATGAAAGGCGTATTGAGCGGTAGTGGAATGTTGAAGAGGGTAATAGAGGGGAGAATGTTGGGCAAGCGTGGTAAGGGTAGGAACAGGATAGGGATGTTGGACGGGATGAAGGGAGGAAAGAAGTACACCGAGATGAAGAGGGACCTGATATAGATTAGTTTGCTAGGTGGGGAGTCACAAAATCTTTATTTGATAGTTGTGTCCATCCAAAAACCTACCTTAACCGGTAGATTACCTAATAATATATATATATATATATATATATATATATATATATATATATATATATATATATATATAAACATATATATATAACCATAAACACAGTAATCAACCCTAATAAGGTCGGTTTAGTAGGTGATGGTAGAGCTCACCCGTGTACCAAGCCCTATACGGCGTGCGAATATTCACACATCAAGGTAGGGGGGCCAGTTCCTTTCCCTGTGCCAGTTATGGTTTCCCAGGAAGACATCTGGTACCCTGTTAATAATCAACTAACTTGGGTGAAGATGCAGGTGCAAATAGAGTGCCTTGCCCTGGAATCGAACCCACTGGACCCTCCAGTAGTCAGTAGACCAACGCTCTACCCACTGGACCACCGCGACCATTGTTTAAGTCAGTCGTTAAATACTAACAATCGCAAATTTCCCCCTTCCACTTTCCCCCAACTACCCCTACCCCTTCCCAGAATGCAACTTTCTCTCCTATGAGCGTTCAACAACCCTTGGACAGTGCCGCTTTCATCGTCTCCATGACAACGCGCCCTTCCTTACTCCATTCCGAGTGCAGTTCCTTTCGGAGTCGTCATGGCAACCGTCCTGTCGTCCTCTGCTGCTCTCTGCGCCAATGTGACCTTCTCGTTTGTCTTCTCAATCGTTCTTTGAGGACATTAGGAATAGGGATATTAGTTTAATTAATCGGAATTTTGAGACGTGTTTTGTTTTTTCCAACGCTGTTTCCTCCATCTTTGCTTTCTCCTGGATATTGTGACGCGTGCGTCGCCATGGTGACGGACTGTTGAGACGTAAGAGTTTAGAAACGGCTTTCCGGGTGAAGACGGTTCAAATGTTATAGTGAGTGATTTCCGATCGTCTTTTCCCTACCTGTTTTCTCACAGGCAGAGTGACGTTCAACTTTTTCAGTTGGTACGCCAACCTGAATGACGTGTTCATTGTTGCACGATTGTCAAAGTTGTTGGTTTATTCCATTATTGCGTAATTTTAATGCGTTTTCAAAAGCGCTTTACGCGTGAAAAGGGACGGAATCCATGGAAACGAAATAACTCTTTGTCGCGCCCGTGCGTTCGTCAATTGTTACTTGGATTAGTTCCGGATCTGCCCACGATGACCGTGAATGATACAAAGGAGGACGACTGTGGCGCCCTCGCAGCCGTGACGGTGGCGCCGTCTTGCGGAAATTTGGATAAACTCGTCGGAATGATTATCACAGGTAAAAGTTTTTTTGTAAATATTGAATTTGATTAAAAAATTAAGTGCAATTGTTGATGTAATTTTGGGGATGATTACGGAAATGTCGTAAACTTCGATATTATAGAAAATATCGATACTAATGTTAATAAAAATCGTTCATCGATTAATCGACTCATTTAATTGCGTACCTTGCAATGTTTCCCTACGGTCGAATACATATATCAACTCGATAATATCGTTCAAATCGATATAATCGATAATATCGATGATTATTGGGTCCATATCGACAGCAATGGGAAATTTTAATGAATGTCGATATGAAAATTTCGACAAAACCCACATTAAATGTACATACTCATGTGCCACGTTTCCGAGCCATTATGGATTTTCGCTCAAAAAACTCATTTTCCTCTCGTTATCTCGGAGGAATTTGTTTCAATTCGTCTTTCCGTTTGATACTAGTGGCTGAGAGTCCTTATTTCTTGTGCCATATATCGATAATATGAAATATATTGAAATTTTTTAATGCCACGTTTCCGAGCCATCCATAAATACCCATAAAACCTCATTATCTCTCGTTATCTCAAAGGATTTTGTTTCATTTCGATTGTCCATCCGATGAAAGTGTCTGGTGATCATTTCACGTACAATCTATCGGTAATATGGAGTATGTGAACATACTCCTCTTCCACGTTTCCTAGCTATCCTAAATTACACCAAAACCCTCATTCCCTCTCGTCATCTCATAGGAATTTGTCTGTCCATTCGATATTACTGTTTGGTAGTCCTTATTTCATGTACTATATATCGATAATATCGAAAAAATTAAATACCACGTTTCCGAGCCATACATAAATACACGAAAAACATTGTTCCTCTCGTTATCTCAAACGATTTCATTCACTGATGCCAGGTTTCCGAGCCATCGTGTATTTATCCCAGAAAACTCATCATTCTTCTCTTAAACTCAGAGGATTTTGTTTGAAGTTGTTTTTTCATCCGCCATAAGTGTCTGGTAATCTTTATTTCACGTGATATATATCGGTAATATCGAATATATTAACATGCATTTATGCCACGTTTCCGAGCCATCGATAAGTTCTCCAAAACCCTCATTCCTCATCTCGTAATCCAAAAGGATTGGTTTCAAATTGTTCTCCGTCCGATAGAAGTGTCTGATACTACACCATAATGCCACGTTTCCGAGCCGTCCTAAAACTCAATTCTCGTTCCCAAAATCTCGCCATTTGCGTCTGGCATTCCTTATTTCACATTCCATATTTGGGTAATATCGTTTATATATAACATACTAATATGCCACGTTTCCGAGCCGTATCAAGTTTCTCCCAAAAACCGCGTTCTCTCTGTCGTTACCTCAGAGGAACTTTCTATATCACAATTAACGCATCGGTAAATTCAGAATATGGTATTTTACTCCAATTCCACGTTTCGGATCCTCTGAATTACGCTTCAAATAACGGACCATTTGGTTCTTCGAATGGATCTTTCAATTTCCTCATCATCCACACTCGCACGCTGGGTGCGATACCTCTTTTTCTAACACTTTTCCTGGTTCTCCCTAGTCGACCAAGTTTCCGAGCCAAACGAAAATAGTTCTATCTGTTGGAAATTTGCACTGTTTTGCCTTCGAGTCTTCTTTTCTTGAACTCTGCGTTTGGATTTCTCCTAATTCTTCTGTGTGACCTTCTACGCCCATCGTAATAATTGGTCAACCAATCTCCTCGACGCTTTGTGTGTTGTCTTCTACATAAAGTCTCAACCGGGTAATGTTATTTCCACATATCCGGACAAGCTCTGATTCTGAAGATCGTCTTTTCAAAGTGGAATGTTACTTCCACAAGCCCAGACTAGGAGTGGTTCTGAAGATCGCCTTGTCAAAGTGGAATGTTACTTCCACATGCCCAGACTAGGAGTGCTTCTGAAGATCGCCTTGTCAAAGTGGAATGTTACTTCCGCGTGTCACGAGGGGTCCTACAGAAAGTCATTTTGAGGAGGGTGAATGTTACTTCCTCATACCGACGCCAGCGCTTTCGTAGGTCACCTTTTCGAAGGGGCACGTTACTTCCACGTGCCCAGACCAGGATTGCTCCTGAAGGTCATTTTGTTGAGCTGGGGAATGTTAATTCCACGTGCCCAGACCATGATGGCTCCTGAAGGTCATTTTGTTTGAGCTGTGGAATGTTACTTCCACATGCCCAGACCAGGATTGCTCCTGAAGGTCATTTTGTTGAGCTGGGGAATGTAACTTCCACGTGCCTAGACCAGGATGGCTCCTGAAGGTCATTTTGTTGAGCTGGGGAATGTTACTTCCACGTGCCCAGACCAGGATTGCTCCTGAAGGTCATTTTGTTGAGCTGGGGAATGTTACTTCCACGTGCCTGGAACAGGAGTGCCTCCGAAGGCCACTTTGTGGTGGGGGAATGTTCCTTCCGCATGCCGAGACCGAGAGTGGTTCTGGAGTCCACTTCAACTCCCGTTTGGCATGGCACTGGAACACGTCTCCAAACGTCCTCCGATGAATGACAATGATGCGCATGCGTGTTGAGTTGTGGAATGTTACTTCCACGTGCCCAGCCGTGGAATGTCTTCCGAATGTCTTTATGTCAGCGCTGTCCACAAGTGTGTGCGCGTGAGTGTGTGCAGTATTGGTTTCTGGGCCAAGATCATGGAGCTGACCTTACGTACGAAAAGGGGTCGGTTGACTATTGAAATTTTCCGTACATACCGACGATGAACGACGAAAGAAAACACGCCCGCGCGTTTCAATCGCAGGCGTCAATGCATTTTCCAGTTTCCAGTGACCCCTGCCCGCGTTTTGACGAGCTCCATCCAGTCCTAACCCTTCCCGGTCACTAACAAAAAATTGGGAGACACCTCAGAACTTGAACAGAGACTTTCACCGCTTTAACATATTCACAGCAATACGAATTATAGTTATTAGGTAATCTACTAGATAGGGTAGGTTTTTGGATGGACACAACTATCAAATAAACATTTCGTGACTCCAAACAAAACCCAATCCAGCAACCTACTCACTATACATCAACTCCCTCTCTTCATATCTCTGTGTGCTTCCTTCCTCCCTTCATCCCCTATCTATAAGACATCCCTATCCTGTTCCTGCCCTTTCCTCGCTTTCCCAACATTCTCCCCTCTATTACAGTCTTCTTCAACATCCCACTATAGCCAATCAATACGCCTTTCATCCATTTTTCATCTGCTTCCATAGGATTTCTCCCAACAAACCCCTCTCCTCACACATCACCATCCATAGCTATACTTCCTCATTTGTTAATTCCTTCTTTCGGTCCATTTCACATCCTCCTTACATTCTTCACAACACACCCACATATCTGCAATAGCCTCCAATCTACGTCTATCCTCCTGCTTCAGCGACCACGTTTCCATAGCCATACATAGCTACGCTCCATATCAGAGTTTTTACGAGTCTTGTCTTAAAATCCCTACTCAACGTCCCCGTCATCAACTCCCTCCTCCTTGAGAAAGCCTCCTTGCCTAGCATTGCAATTCTTCTCCTTACGTCCCTACCACTTTGACCGTGTTGGTCCAAAACACTTCCGAGATATGCAAATTGTTCTACCTGCTCTATTCTTTCTCCTATCCTATTTTAATGTTCTTAGCTGAAGCCTCCCTCTTTCTTAGATAAAACCGCAATAGCCTTTGTTTTATTAATATTGATTCTCATCCCATATTTATCGAACTGAACCTCCAATTCACTCAGCAATGCTTGCAAACCCTTCATTGGCTGACTGAGCAACAAATGCTTGGTCATCCAATCAAACCTAACCGATTTTAAATGAATTCCCCTCCGACCTTCATTCCTATTATCTCTGCAGTTCTTCCCATAATGCCTCTTTAATCATTTCCTCAATATATACGACGAACAGTACCGGTGACAATGGACACCCCATGCCTTACACCTCTTCCTTACACTGCCCATCCTGACTCTCCGTTCCCCACTCGCACCTGATAGCAGTCTGATAGACATGTACAGGTTGCGGATCAGTCTCCTGTCCCCATTCCAATCCATTCCTATTTTCTGCAACACAGGCATCAGTTTTTCCTAATTCACTCTATCAAACGCCTTTTTCAATTAACATACGAAACAGGCAAATACGTCCTGATTGTATCTCATATTCCTCTTTCGATTAGTGTGATCTCATTACTGCAATGGCATCACATGCGTACCCCGTTCCTTTACTAAACCCAAACTGATCATCCCCTAAGTAATCATTTGCCTTACTCTCTATCCTTTTGTTGATGATCCTGAGAATAACTTTAGCTGCGTGGGATATCAAACTTATTGTTCTGTAATCCTCACATGATATAGCCTTTGCCTTTTTTGGAATAGGAACTAACACCGATCTCACAAAATCTTCCGGCCAGATTCCTTCCTCATAGATACTACGAATCAGTCCATATATGGCCTTCTTCCCACCTTTCCCCAACCATTTCAACATTTCTACAGGAATATTGTCCACCCCCACAGCCTTATTTGCTTTCATCTCCTTTAATGCCCTTTCTATTTCATCGTCGAGTATGCCTGGACCTAAGCTATCTTCTTCTACGTCATGTTCCTTTTCTATGTCTAACCTTGTCGGCCTAAGTTCTTTACCATACAGTGTTTCTATGTATTCCTTCCGGCTCTCTTGGATTTTTCCTGGTTCAACTATTATCTTACCCCATTTATCTTTAACTGTTAGCACAGATCTTGCCTTCTTACTTCCCGATAATAACTTAACCTTGCTGTATAGAGCACCAATTTCACCCTTCTTCTGTAAACTTTCCATATCCTCGCATTGCGTTTTCCACCATTCTTCTTTTGCTTTATTTGTGGCCCTTCTCAATTTATTGTTTAACTCTTTGTACTTCATTTTGCCTAACTCTGTGTTTACATTCTTCCATCATGTGTGTGTGTATATATATATGTATATATACCACGCCCTATGTCATCTCGTGATATGCGATACTGCCAATAATGATTTCGTCTCATTAATTGTTGAATAAATGCAATTTTCCCGAAATAATTAATTTAATCAATAATTAAACATTTGTTGACTGCATGACGAATCACTTTGCATCACGTTCAACTCGCCGTTGACTCGTCACCATGGCAATCATAAAACAATGTGGCAACAATGTGAATTCTCGAATGCAACAATTGAATTTATCGGGAAAAATTGTCGAGTTTTTATACAAACCAACAATCGTCTCTCTCTACATCTCTGCAATTGTTGCCCGTGGATTAATTGTTGACGATCGATGAAACATTTTCAAACTGTAGAAATATTTGATCTATTAGTCACGGTTTCTTGGTAGGAGTGACGTTACGCGGTGACGTAACGAAAATGGGAATTTTTCCCGGGAAATGTTGTCCGATGAGTTTGAGGGAATCTTGTGTCGGTTACGCACGCAGGTCGACGGTGTTTTCTTCGCCCGAGAGACGAAAGGTTGTCGCCCGGGTGACCCAGATTCAAATTCCAACTAAGAGTTCGTTGAACCCGGGAAAAAAAGGGCTGCGCGCGCATCTAACGTCTGCTTCTGCGTGCGACTATAGCGAAAGTGAATGAGTTCCACATTTCTACTTAAATAACCCGGGGGACGTCTTAAAAATCTCTCCGCGTTATGAAACGCCATTACGACACACAAAAGGAACGCGATTTCTCACTTATCGTGAGTCAATTGTTCAGCAAAGTAAACGAGGCGTGCTCAGAAATTAACGGGAATTTTAATATTCCGGACAATAATATTCATTTGTTTATTCATAATACAATTGATGTTTGGTCACCTTTCAAAGTAGTCCCCCAATTTGGAGATTAATGCACTTACTTGTACGCCAGCGCTTCTACCAATCCCCCCTTAAACACACTTCTATCAAACTCTCGATCTTTGAGATATATGGCAGCCTTCAGTTCTTTCAGCGATGCGCTTTTAATGTCATCTACGGCTGTTGTAAGACGACGGCCCTCCCTTCTTAAGGTTCTCTTAATTTCAATAGGAAATATGGGAAAAAGTCAAACACACGGAGATAATCCACATCTTGGGGGAATATGGAGGAGGCTGGGGGGGGGGGGCTACATACATCGTATGTACAGTATTGTTTTTGGCCAAACACTCACGAACAAGCAATCGAAGTGTGTGTGAGCTGGTGCATTGGTGCAGAAGCCATTTTGGAACGAATTTCGCTGCCACGCCATGTTTCATACCCATGAAATTGGAAGTGATGTCATGATCCAATGATCCAATCGATATATATATCGCCAACATTATCATTCATTAATCGATAAGCGACCTCTCTCTAATTGTGATTCTGCGATCGTTCATTAATAACCATTTCTTACTTCACTTTAAAAATGAACGTTTCCATCGATTGTTTGATGTGCTGGGGCGTCTGATTGCGTCCGTCTTCACGGCCTAATAATCCACCTTTCAATCCACCCTCCAATAATAGGATTTCTCCCAACAAACCTCTCTCCTCGCCCACCCCAACACACACCCCACACCTTAGCTATACTACACTTCCCCTCATTTGCTAATTCCTTCTTCTTTCGGTCCATGTCACATCCTCCTTACATTCTTCACAACACACCCACATCTCTCTCTCTCTCTCAAATGGCCTCCAATCTACGTCTATCCTATCCTATCCTCCTCCTTATCAATTGACAACCACGTTTCCATAGCCACACATAGCTTCGCTCCATATTTAAAGTGTATTCTCACGCGAGTCTTTTGTCTCAAACATCTTACTAATACTCCGACGTCCCCAGTACTTCAACTCCCTCCTCCATATTGTGTGTGGAAGCCTCTTTAAACCTAATATGGAGCAATTATTCTTCTCCTTACGTCCCCAATACTACTTTGACACCGTGTTGGTCCAAAACACTTCCAGAGATACGTATATAAACTGTTCTATTCTGCTCTATTCTTTCCCCCTATCCTATGTTAACGTTCTTAGCTGAAGCCTTTTTCTTCCTTGGATGAAACCACAATAGCCTTAGTTTTATTAATATTGATTCTCATCCCATATCTATCGCACTGAACCTCCAATTCACTCAACAATGCTTCCAACCCCTTCATTGGCTGACTGAGCAACTAATGCTTGGTCATCCAATCAAACCTAACTGATTTTACACGAATTCCCCTTTCCCGACTTTCATTCCTACCATCTCCATTTCTTCCCATAATGCCTCTTTAATCAATTCCTCCACATATACGTTGAACAGCACCGGTGACAATGGACACTCCATGCCTTCTGGAAATACTGGAGATGGTAGGTGAGGAGAGGGGTCTGTTGGAAGAAATCCTATGGAGGCAGATGAAAGATGGATGAAGGGCGTATTAATTTGCAATAGTGGGATGTTGAAGAAGACCGTAATAGAGGGGAGAATGTAAGGAAAGTGAGGAAAGGGCAGGAACAGGATCGATATGTCTAATAGATAGGGGATGAAGGGAGGAAGGAAGTACACAGTGAGATGAAGAGAGGGAGTTGATGTATTGAGAGTAGGTTGCTGGATTGGGTTTTGTTTGGAGTTACGAAATATTTATGTGATAGTTGTGTCCATCCAACAACCTACCTTAACCGGTAGATTACCTAATAATATATATATATATATATATATATATATATATATATATATATATATATATATGATTTCTTCGAAGTAACACGGAAGTGTTGAATAAAAAACTTAGACAGTAACACACAACACGAGAACACATAAAAAGAACACTCACAATAATATCTTGATAATTTCGACGGACTCGAACTCCGTGTTCTTCGGAAGATAAGATATGACTCCTATGACTATGAGTCATATATCATCTTCCGAAGAAGACGGAGCTCAAGTCCGTCGAAATTATCAAGATATTATTGTGAGTGTTCTTTTTATGTGTTCTCGTGCTGTGTTTTACTGTCTAAGTTTTATATTTATATATATATATATGGTTGTATGTATATATATTATTGTCATATAAATAGATATATAGGAAAGGGGATAGGAAAACACATAAAAGACTATACACACACACACACACACACACACACACATATATATATATATATATATATATATATATATATATATATATATATATATATATATATATATATATATATATGTGTGTGTGTGTGTGTGTGTGTGTGTGTAAATATAGTTAACTTAGCCGTTAAGTCTACTAATAATTTATAAAACAATATACACACACGTTTGGGTATTGTTTTTTAAAAATATATGTTCGACCCATGAACATCTAACACTAATCTGCTTAATATTTCGATGTTATATGCATTTTAACAATAATATCGTATCGATTCCAAAATCGTTTCGACTTCTTAATCGATACCTTCGTCAACTGAACAATGTTTTACCGTATTTTCCGTTGAATAATTTCAATCCTAATAATCTTAATTCATATATCGCCACTATGGACATAAGTAACCCATTTTTTAGGATATATTGTATTGTCTTGGTGTAGACTTTCGGCCATTTTGTCTATCATAGCGCTGTTTCGTGTTCCTTATTACGTGGATTGAATCGATTTTATCGTTCTGTATCGATAATATTATGTGGAGTCATGTGATTCAAAGTATTTGTTTCCCTACGTCTGTTATCGCGTTTGAATTGTGAGACTGCCCTTCCCAAATTCGTCCTTCACCCTTTGGAATTGTGGGAAGGCGGGGTTTTTTTTAGTTCGTTCAACCCGCCACAGATGGGGTTGAAGGCCTCTGCAAATTTCCTCGCGAAAAATGGCGGGCGGGTTTCATTCCGAAATTTTTGCAAATGGCTAATAAACTTGGGTCTTTTCGGCGTTCTTAGCGCCATTCGAGGACTTTTCCTAACTTAAACGTAAGATATATTAACAATCTAATAAGTTTATAAGAGAAACTTAACTAATTACAGCTTTAAATCGTTCTAAGATCGCCGATTAACGGAAAAGAGTTTAAATCGATTCAGTTCGATCGAGTTCTAATCGATTCAGTAAAAAATTACCCTCTGGATAATAACGACGTTTCACTGAAAATAATACCGTATTATATGAGAAAATAAAATTAATGTTCGCTTCCAAACATTAACGTAATGATCACAATCGTAATATTTATCAAATTTTCATTAATACAACAAAAATTATGACTTTGTTTACACTCGTTGAATGTTTACAAATGCCTCGTCGTCAAGGACAAAATGGCGACTCGAACACGCGAATACGTCTTCTGACTTTGTTTACTTACCTTCAATTTAAATAATATGCTGTTTGATAAGCTTTCCTATTGCATATTGCATGTTTATTCCAAAATATCAACATACGATGAATTAATTGGGATACAGAATAACATTAATTCCGTTTTGTGTCATTCAAATTCGTGTTTGTTTATTTTCAAAGAGTCAATGGCAACGCCTCCTCCATGCTGACAACAATCGGCGCCATATTTGTTCGAATTAATCCATTGATATTACGTCCAAAACTTAATTTTAAAAATGACTTACACATTATTAATTGGTCATTAATGCATCCACATCCATGCAATGCCCCGTAAGCCTCCGCAAGGGCGTATGGCGGCGGGTGATAGGGAACCAAACGTAATTAAGAAAAAAAGCTTGTAATATGCACAAATTCAAACAAATCGCCAACGAAACATGGTAAACATTAATGCAATAACTCTTTAAACCCCACACACATGCAAATACATAAACTATCAACTAAGATACTACGTGTTACTAAATTAATACCTTATATACCTGTATATGCGAATTTGAAATTTAAAATTGCAATAACGTATAATTAACCACTTCCTTCCGTTGTCAACTAATAGGATTAACTAAATAATATTCAATTTTGTTCATTATTGTCACAAAAACGCTTCAAGAAGTAATTTAACACAAAAGGACTTCATGGTAAATCGCGGATTACATTGTTCGCTTTTCGAATGTCATTTTTCTCCCGCCGGCTGGTTCCAAGTAGTTCCAACTTTGGCCGCAAAGATGGCACCGAAGTCCTCCACAGTTCTAACATGGAGGGCGGTACATTTGAGTCTTTGGAAAAATTACGAAGAAAGGGCGGAATTAGGGACAATTATACTGGTCTACGCATAGTCATTGCAAATGGAGATAGACACCACATTTAAATGCACCGATTGGATACGTTAAACGTACATATCTTAATTGTTAATTGGAGTTAATGGACGCGTTTGCCAGTTAACAGAGAATGCTTGATTCACTAAAATCTATTTTGGGTCCAAATTTCCTCAATTCTCGCTGTTATGTCGGCATTTGAACGATTCCTTCATGAGTTACGCTTTAATATCGATCACAAATGCGTTCAGAGTGTCCTCCATTACTGTTTAGGCATAAAAAGAACGAATTTGAAACCCGACGTCTTTTTCCGCATCCAATTTGAACGCCATCTCATTCGATTAATCGATCGTGTTAAGCCCAATCGATAGTTTAGGTTGTGGCGATCGATATGAAGTGTATAAAAACCTTGCCGCGATGTTCCTTGGGCATTTCCAGAGCCAATCCCTGAGGTAAATTCCCCATTTTTTTTATCAATTTCCCTCGTCCCGCCAAAGCCGCCGCCGTCCATTCTCTCCGTTCACGGTCATTCCCCTAAGAGCGACTAACACACAAGGGGGGGCACAGGGGTCAAGGACCCATCATCGCCTTCTCTCCGTACTCAACCAACCTCCGACGACGAGGCAGCCGGGCAGGCAACCAAGATCAAGGCGCTCTGTAAATGTACACTTATTCATATTATGACGCGTTACAAGATTATGTATGTATATATATATATATATATATATATATATATATATATATATATATATATATATATATATATATGTATGTATGTATATATATATATATATATATATATATATATATATATATATATATATATATATATATATATGTCAGCCAAGGGGTTGCAAGCATTGCTGAGTGAATTGGATGTTCAGTGCGTTAGATATGAGATGAGAATCAATATTAATAAAACAAAGGTTATTGTGGTTTTATCCAAGAAAGGAAAAGGCTTCAGCTAAGAACATTAAAATAGGATAAGGGGAAAGAATAGAGCAGAATAGAACAGTTTTTGTACGTATCTCTGGAAGTGTTTTGGACCAACACGGTGTCAAAGTAGTATTGGGGACGTAAGGAGAAGAATAATTGCGCCATATTAGGTTTAAAGAGGCTTCCACAGACGATAAGGAGGAGGGAGTTGAAGTACTTGGGACGTCGGAGTATTAGTAAGATGTTTAAGACAAAAGACTCGCGTGAGAATACACTTTATATGTGGATATGTGTGGCTATGGAAACGTGGTTGTCATTGATAAGCAGGAGGATAGGATAGGATGGACGTAGATTGGAGGCCATTTGAGAGAGAGAGAGAGAGAGATGTGGGTGTGTTGTGAAGAATGTAAGGAGGATGTGAAATGGACCGAAAGAGAGAATTAACAAATGAGGGGAAGTGTAGCTAGGGATGGTGGGCGAGGAGAGGGTTTTTTTTGGGATAAATCTTATTGGAAGCAGATGAAAGATGGATGGAAGGCGTATTGATCGGCAATTGGGGGATATTGAAGAAGACTGTAATAGAGGGGAGAATTTTATGCAAACAAGGAAAGGGCAGGAACAGGATAGGGATGTTGGACGGGATGAAGGGAGGAAAGAAGTGCACTTAGAGATGAAAATAGGGAGTTCCTGATGTATAGATTCGGTTGCTGGATTGGGTATATATATATATATATATATATATATATATATATATAAACATATATATACATATATATATAAACCATAAACTCAGTAGTAATCAGCCCCAATAAGGTCGGTTTAGTATGGGTGATGGTAGAGCTCACCCGTGTACCAAGCCCGACGGCACGGCGGGTGAATATTCACACATTAGCAGGGTATTAAGGGGGGCCAGTTCCTTTCCCTGTGCCGGTTATGGTTTCCCAGGAAGACCTGGTACCCGAAAAATCAACTAGCTTGGGTGGAGCTGCAGGTGCAAACAGAGTGCCTTGCCCGGGATATATATATATATATATATATATATATATATATATATATATATATATATAAATGAATATATATATTCATATATATTTTTAATTAGATTTTTTTATGTATATATTTTTATATTTGTAGTGCTCCGTCTTCATCAGAAGATAAGAAAGAACTCAACTAATCTTACTGATCTACTCCTAACTAATCTTCTGAGGAAGACGGCTTTATTCATTTTGGTTACATTGTGGATTGAGAGTACATCGTAAACTAAAGCTAGCATAGCGTGGCGTAGCCCGTTAAAGTATTCCATAGAAAGGTATAGCGCCCCGCGACATGGCTTAGCGTAACTAGCGTGATAGCTTGACCTAGCATGACGCGAAATAGCGTAGCACACGATGACATTAGGAGTTGATTGACATAGAATGGAAAACGTTATAAATAGCGTGGTTAAAACCGTCGCAGGGGAGCAGGGTACCGTAATATAGGATAGACTAGCGTGGCATAGCATAGCATGGCCTATCATAGCTTGAGATAGAATGACATGGCGTGGCATAGCATTAATTTACATCGTATAGCAATGCTAAAGACGTGTCGTAGCATGGAATGGGAAGACAAAGCTTAGCATAGCGTGGCGTAGCATTATAGCATGGCGTAGGATGGATGGGAATTGAATCAAGTCAAAATTATTGACGTGCGAGTGTTCTTTTTGTGTGTTTTTCTGTATCTAACACACTAATGGCCGTGTGTGAAGACTTTTTTAGCTTCGTGAAGGGCTGACAAGATCCTACTGTCACGTTTCCAACTTAAGGAGTTAATTTTAAGACTCTAGAATTTTAATAAGACATTGAGTGTATATCATTGCCGATGTTTCAATAATTTGGATATATTCATTAGGTTTGACTCTCCATGAAATATCTTACAAGATTCTTCTACCGATGGTCTTACGTGAGAAATTAATTGTAAGACTGTAAATTGAGCAACACATTCCATTCATGATATCAGTCATATGTAGATGAATATCATGTAATATATTAACCGTATTAGGCTCTTTACTAATGTGTAACAAGAGTCTTCCATGACCTTCCTAACTGCAGTAATTAATTAAGAGACTTGAGCACTTGAACAGAGACATTTTAGCTATATTATTGCCCACATTCGAGTTCCAACATGTGCAATGTGTTCATTCAATTTACCCATTAATTTGAAGTCTAACAAGAATCTTTTATCGATGTTTTGACGTGAGGGAATAATTGAAGGACCGTAGAAATTGAACAGTACACTCAATATGACTCAGATTTACGTAAAAAAACGCGCAATATATAACCCATGTTCCTTCCCTTAATTATTGCGTAACAAGATATCTCTCACAATTTTCTAGCGAGGGAAATTCATTAGAAGACCTTAGGTGTTGAACATCATCGAAAATATCAGTTGGCATTAGTTAACATTAAAAACGCCACCCTGCAAAAATCACAAAGAGTGGCATAGCATAGAATGCCATAGCTAGACGTAGCATTATAGCATGCCATAGCATGGCATAGTATTATATATAGTATCGTAAATTTGCATAACATTAAATAGCATGCATACAAAACATTAACATAGCGTGGCATAGCAAGCCATAGAAAATCATAGCGTGGCATAGCATTATATACCGTGGCATAGCAGGCCATAAATAATCATGGCATGGCATAGCTTTATATACCGTGGTTTAGCTAGCAATAGAAAATCATAGCGTGGCATAGCTTTATATACCGTGGCATAGCAGGCCATAAATAATCATAACGTGGCATAGCTTTATATACCGTGGTTTAGCAAGCCATAGAAAATCATAGCGTGGCATAGCATTATATACCGTGGCATAGCAGGCCATAAATAATCATAGCGTGGCATAGCTTTATATACCGTGGTTTAGCTAGCAATAGAAAATCATAGCGTGGCATAGCTTTATATACCGTGGTTTAGCAAGCCAAAGACAATCATAGCATGGCATAGCTTTATATACCGTGGCACAGCAGGCCATAGATAACACAGGCCAACAGTGGTTTTGGTGCCGGAGCTTTTAATGCTGATTTAAAGAACAATTGGGGTGCTGAATCTAATTATGACACTAGTTTTTTCCTATCAGCTCTATAGTTTTCAAGATGTAGATATGTTGTTACTTACGTAAAAAAATCTTCTACATGATGATATGGGAATATTATATTAATAATTATTAAGCTATACCACGCTATGATTATATTCATAGCGTGGTATAGCTTCAAATACCGTAGTATAGCAGGCCATAGATATACATAGCGTGGTATAGCTGTATATACCGGGGTTCAGCAAGCCATAGAAAATCATAGCGTGGCGTAGCTTTAGAAACCATGGTTTAGCAAGCCATGTATAATCATAGCGTGGCTAAGCTTTATATACCGTGGTATAACAGGCCATAGATAATCATAGCGTGGCATAGTTTTACATAGCGTGGTATAGCAGGCCATAGATAATCATACGGTGGAAAAGCAATACAAAAGCGTGTCATAGCTTTGCATAGCATTGAAAAAACGTGGAATAGCATGACATAGCCTATCGTAGAGTGACTTAGCATGAAATACAGTCGTAAAGTAGTGACCTATTGTATCATAGCGTGGCATAGCTTTAAATACCGTGTTTTAGTATGCCATAGATAATCATACCTCGGAATAGCATTAAAATTGTGTAATAGCTTAGCTTTAAATAACCGTGACATAGCATGGCATAGCGTGGCATAGCATTAAAAAGCGTAGCGTAGTACTGCATAGCTTGCGAGAGCATTACATAACCATGGTATAGCATACCTTAGGGTATCATAGCGTGGTATAGCTTTAAATACCATGGGATAGCATCACATAGCGTATCGCAGCGTGGCATAGCATACATTAACGTGGCATAGCTTACCATAGCGTATCATAGCTTGGCATAGCATTAAATAACCGTGTCATAGCATGCCATAGAAAATCATAGCCTGGCAAAGCATTAAAAAGTGTGTCATAGCGTGGCATTAAATTTAAATACCTTCGTATTGCACAGACCTAGCGTATCATAGCGCAGCATAGCAGTGTATAGCGTGCGATAGCATTAAATAAGCTTGGAATAGCGTGGTATAGCTTTAAAAACCGTGGGATAGCATTACAAAGCGTATGGTAGCGTGGCATATCATCAAATACCGTGGCATTGCGTATCATAGCGTGGCTTAGAATTAAAACACCGTCGTATAGCGGAGACCTAGAGTGTGGCATAGCTTTAAATACCATGGCATAGAATGACATATCGTATCATATTGTTGCATTGCTTTAAATACGATTGCGTAACATTGAATGGCATATCATAGCGCGGCATAGCACTCCATAGCGTGGAATAGCAAAAAAATAACCGTGACATAGCGTCTCATAGCGTGGGATAGACTTGAAAACCATGGCAAAGCATTACAAAGGGTATCATAGCGTGGCTTAGCAGTGACGTAGCGTATCATAGCGTGGCTTAGCATTGAAAACGGTGGCCTAGCGAAATGGCGACGTCCCCCCTCCCCTCCTCCTCTCTTTAGTTGAGAAGGGGTCGTTGCATTGCTTTCTGTATCACTGGGGTAAGTGACTTGTGCTGACCTCTGCCTCGAGGAACGCGAGGCGAGGGAGGGGGGGAGAACAATTGACGGCCGGCGACGCGCAGCGAGCGAAAGAGTGCGCTCTCGCTATAAGCGATCATCCACGCGATAAATATGTTTCTTTTTAAGAAATCGGGGACACAACTATCAAATAAACATTTTATAACTCCAAACAAAACCCAATCCAGCAACCTACTCACTATACATCAACTCCCTCTCTTCATATCTCTGCGTACTTCCTTCCTCCCTCCATCCCCTATCTATTAGACATCCCTATTCTACTATTCACCTATCCCTACTCACTCCTCCTCTGACATTAACATTCTCCCCTTCATTACCGTCTTCAACATCCCACTAGTGTCGATCAATACGCCCTCCAATAGGATTTCTCCCAACAAATCCCTGTCCTCCCCTATCACCATCCCTAGCTATACTTCCTCATTTGCTAATTCTCTCTTTCGGTCCATTTCACATCCTCCTTACATTCTTCAGAACACACCCACATCTCTCTCTATCTAAATGGCCTCCAATCTACGTCTATCCTCCTGCTTCAGTGATCACGTTTCCACACCGCACGCTACATACCAAAGTAACGAGTCTATATATATATATATATATATATATATATATATATATATATATATATATATATATATATATATATATATATATACATATATATATATACACTTTTTTGGAAAACCCACAAACGTGTAATGTATTCACTGATAGTCATAACAAACACAGAAACCAAAACACAAAAGAGGAAAAACTCACTGGTTCTCGAATTTTCGGTGGTCCAACCACCTTTCTCAAGAGGTGTCCTTCTTTTATGTTTCTATGTGTGTAGTGTTTTTGTGTTAGTGTTTGTGTGTTTGTGCGTCGCCGGAGAGCGTCTTTTCAAGTTTATATATATATATATATATATATATATATATATATATATATATGAGCGGGTCGCGGTGGTCTAGCGGGTAGAGCGTTGGACAGGGAACCATAACCGGCACAGGGAAAGGAACTGGCCCCCCTACCCTGATGTGTGAATATTCACACGCCGTATAGGGCTTGGTACATGGGTGAGCTCTACCATCACCTACTAAACCGACCTTATTAGGGTTGATATATATATATATATATATATATATATATATATATATATATATATATATATATATATATATATATATATATATATGTATAAGGTTTATATATAGATATATATATATATACATATATACCCTCCCATGGACTACAACCTTGTCGTGGTGGAAGGGCTTGTGTGTTCCGATGACCCCTAGAGCTGTGCTGGCGGGAGTAATAATAATTACTCCTGGAAGGGTCACCCATGCCAGATAGGTCGAAGGTTAGGAGCCAGACGAAAGGTAGTCCACGCAGCGTCTGTTCCTCAGTGAGGCGGCTGCAATGGCGTCTGACCCCAGTGGGGCGGCCATTAAGTGATGGTGTCACGTTAAAAACACTATTGAGGAAGGCAACGGGAAACCACCTCAATTATCATTCCCAAGAAAATATGATGGACGCAAAACAGAAATTGAGTCCTGGCAACTGCGGGACTCGGCCCAAGGGGCCGTGTGTCGTGCCCGGCAGCGGGGGAGGCAAGGCTTCCGCGGTCGTCATCCCACGAAATCCTTGCGGGGGAGAAATAACAGCAGCAGGACAGAAGATGCAGAAGAAGACGAAAGTAGTTAGAATAGGAACCTGGAACGTCAGGACAATGTTGAGGAGAGGCAAATTAGAAAATATTAAGCGAGAGATGGAAAGAGGTAACATAGATGTTTTAGGCCTCTGCGAGGTGAGATGGAAGGATAGCGGGGATTACTGGAGTGACAATTATAGAGTAATATACAGCGGCGGGGACGAGAGCCAACGAGGGGTTGCCGTAATTTTAAATAAAGGGGTAGGAAGAAGCGTAGTCAACATAGAGCAAGCGACAGATAGAATTTTACTCGTAGAGATTAAAGCAGAGCCGACGAACTTGGTCATTATTCAGGTATACATGCCACCGAGCAACCACAAGGAGGAAGAAGTCGATAGGATGTATGATGAGTTAGAGGATATCATCGCGAGTGTTCCTGCAGGGAAACATTTGATAGTGATGGGGGATTGGAATGCGACGGTAGGCGAAGGAAGAGATGGTGGTGAGGTGGGGGACTATGGGTTAGGCACGAGGAATGAACGCGGGGAGAAAGCAATTGAATTCTGCAGGAGACAGGGGTTAGTCATCACGAACACATGGTTTAGACACCACAAAAGGCGTAGGTATACATGGAAAATGCCAGGTGACTCAGAAAGGTATCAGTTAGATTATATTATGGTTAGGCACAGGTTTAGGAACAGTGTTATAAATTCGCACAGTTTCCCAGGAGCGGATGCGGACTCTGACCACAATTTAGTTGTTATGAAATGTAATGTTCGTTTCAAGAAGATAAGGCAAGGGCGGCGGGCTAAAAAATGGAATTTAGAAGCAGTAAATGAATTAACGAGGAAGGAGTATCAGGAGGCTGTAGAGAAAATGATGGATGACGGTAAAGAACTGAGTACTATCGAAGAAAAAATGGGAATGTATCAAGAAAGGGATATTGGAAGCCGCTAAAGACACTATAGGAACCGTTAACGGGAAAAGGATAAGGAAACCATGGGTAACGGATGAGATGATTGCAAAGATGGATGAGAGAAGAAGATGGAAAAATGTAAACACAGAGTTAGGCAAAATGAAGTACAAAGAGTTAAACAATAAATTGAGAAGGGCCACAAATAAAGCAAAAGAAGAATGGTGGAAAACGCAATGCGAGGATATGGAAAGTTTACAGAAGAAGGGTGAAATTGGTGCTCTATACAGCAAGGTTAAGTTATTATCGGGAAGTAAGAAGGCAAGATGTGTGCTAACAGTTAAAGATAAATGGGGTAAGATAATAGTTGAACCAGGAAAAATCCAAGAGAGATGGAAGGAATATATAGAAACACTGTATGGTAAAGAACTTAGGCCGACAAGGTTAGACATAGAAAAGGAACATGACGTAGAAGAAGATAGCTTAGGTCCAGGCATACTCGACGATGAAATAGAAAGGGCATTAAAGGAGATGAAAGCAAATAAGGCTGTGGGGGTGGACAATATTCCTGTAGAAATGTTGAAATGGTTAGGGAAAGGTGGGAAGAAGGCCATATATGGACTGATTCGTAGTATCTATGAGGAAGGAATCTGGCCGGAAGATTTTGTGAGATCGGTGTTAGTTCCTATTCCAAAAAAGGCAAAGGCTTCGTCATGTGAGGATTACAGAACAATAAGTTTGATATCCCACGCAGCTAAAGTTATTCTCAGGATCATCAACAAAAGGATGGAGAGTAAGGCAAATGATTACTTAGGGGATGATCAGTTTGGGTTCAGGAAAGGAAGAGGTACGCGTGATGCCATTGCAGTAATGAGATCACTAGTCGAGAGGAATATAGAATACAATCAGGACGTTTTTGCCTGTTTTGTAGATTTCGAAAAAGCGTTTGATAGAGTGAATTGGGAAAAATTAATGCGTGTATTGCAGAAAATAGGAATGGATTGGAGGGACAGGAGACTGATCCGCAACCTGTACATGTCTCAGACTGCTCAGGTGCGAGTGGGGAACGGAGAGTCCGGATGGGCAGTGTTAGGAAGAGGTGTAAGGCAGGGTTGCCCATTGTCACCGGTACTGTTCAACGTATATGTAGAGGAAATGATTAAAGAGGCATGGGAAGAACTGGAGGTAGGAATGAAAGTCGGAGGGGAATTCGTAAAATCGGTTAGGTTTGCTGATGACCAAGCATTAGTTGCTCAGTCAACCAAGGGGTTGCAAGCATTGTTGAGTGAATTGGAGATTCAGTGCGATAAATATGGGATGAGAATAAATATTAATAAAACAAAGGTTATGCGATTTTCCAGAAAGAAAAAGGCTAAGCTAAATATTAAAATAGGCGGGGAAAAAATAGAGCAGGTAGAACAGTTTACATATCTCGGAAGTGTTTTGGACCAACACGGTCAAAGTGGTAGGGACGTAAGGAGAAGAATTGCGCTAGGCAAGGAGGCTTTCTCAAGGAGGAGGGAGTTGATGACGGGGACGTTGAGTAGGGATGTTAAGACAAGACTCGTAAAAACTATGATATGGAGCGTAGCTATGTACGGCGCGGAAACGTGGTCGCTGAAGCAGGAGGATAGACGTAGATTGGAGGCTTTTGAAATGTGGGTGTGGAGAAGAATGGAAAAGGTGAAATGGACCGAAAGGAAAACAAATGAGGAAGTACTAGAAATGGTGGGGGAGGAGAGGGGTTTGTTGAGAGAAATCCAATGGAGGCAGGAAAAATGGATGAAGGGCGTATTGAGCGGTAGTGGAATGTTGAAGAGGGTAATAGAGGGAAGAATGTTGGGCAAGCGAGGTAAGGGTAGGAACAGGATAGGGATGTTGGACGAGATGAAGGGAGGAAAGAAGTACACCGAGATGAAGAGGGACCTGATATAGATTAGTTTGCTAGGTGGGGAGTCACAAAATGTTTGTTTGATAGTTGGGTCCATCCAAAAACCTACCTTAACCGGTAGATTACCTAAAAAAAAAAAAAAAAAATACATATATATTATATATATATTCAAATACGAAGTCCCGCCATACGGCGCACAAATATTCATTCAAACATAGAAATAGGTATAAGGAAAGGGGATAGGAAAACACATAAAAGGCGAACACAGGACATGTGGGGAAGGCGGTTTTTGAGCAGATCACGAAAGTAAAAATGTTTCCTTGACCGGGATTTGAACACCGGACCTTCCACTTGCCATTGGGCGGATGTTCTACCAACTACACCACCGAGGAAACTTAATTTGGCAAATGATTCGGAGGCCTTGGGCGTCTTAAAAACATCGCAGATCTCAGCGTAAATTAAGTCTCCTCGGTGGTG
Source organism: Hetaerina titia (assembly GCA_037158775.1). NCBI lineage: Eukaryota > Metazoa > Arthropoda > Insecta > Odonata > Calopterygidae > Hetaerina > Hetaerina titia. The sequence continues at coordinate 3,270,002 of JAVFHJ010000014.1, read as the reverse complement.
TAATGGTAGCACATCCGCCCAATGGCAAGTGGAAGATCCGGTGTTCAAATCCCGGTCAAGGAAACATTTTTACTTTCGTGATCTGCTCAAAAACCGCCTTCCCCACATGTCCTGTGTTCGCCGTTTATGTGTTTTCCTATCCCCTTTCCTTATATACCTATTTCTGTTTGAATGAATATATATATATATATATATATATATATATATATATATATATATATATATATATATATATATATATATATATATATATATATATCGATGATGCGGAAGTACTCATGAGAGCAATATAACTTTTGGACGGCAAAATAGAACACAGAATAAAACAGATAACACGTAAAAGGACACTCACACTGTAGATGATTTGAGCTTTCGGCCTACTCCGAGGCCTTCTTCAGGTCAGACTCAGAGTCTGAAGAAGGCTTCGGAGTAGGCCGAAAGCTTAAATCATCTACAGTGTGATTGTCCTTTTGCATGTTATCTATTTTATTCTGTGTTCTATTGTGCCGTCCAAAAGTTATATATATATATATATATATATATATATATAATTATATATAACTAACACGGAAGTGTTAAATAAAAAACTTAGACAGCAACGCACAATATGAGAACACATAAAAAGGACACTCACAAGATATAATTTCGTGATAATTATTGATGTTAATGAATTATGATATTGAGTCAGTCATAGCTTATCTTCTGATGAAGACGGAGTTCGATTGCGTCGAAATTATCCAGAAATAATAACGTGAGACTGTTCCTTTTCTGTGTGTTCTCATGCTGTGTGTTGCTGTCAGACTTGTGTACAAATATATAAATTATAATTTCGTTATTTCCATGAAAACCGATTTGTTAAAAGACCCCGGTCCAGTTCCATTCCTCCCGTTCCCTGTTATGATTGGGATGGACGTGGGGAACGGACCGGAACGAAAGGACGGGAAAAGTGGAATGGAATAATGATGAAGGGGGAAAAAAATAAAACAGAAGACGTACTAAATTGAGAGTCGGCGACGGTTGTCAGGGGGGGGGGGTGGGAAATAAATTTTAAAAAAAATTGAAAGCCGTGTTCCGTCACCCGATTCGACGCAATCGCGCTGGATTGTGGGAAGGGAAAGAGTGGACGAGGAAAGGAGCACGAATCGGTGCGAAACTCGTGACCTCCAATGTTTCCATTTCGTCCGCGGCGGTGCCTAATTTCGCCCGGTGTTGTCAATCTGAACACGAACAAATTGCTCAGCAAATATGAGTATTTCCCATCGGTCGGTTTACATAGTATACCTTTACACTCCCTTCATTATCATTATCTCGCATTATCTCCCCTCTATTACACTCTTCTTCTATATACATCCCACTATTGGCAATCAATTCATCCCTCTTTCATCTGCCTCCAATAATAGGATTTCTCCCAACAAACCCCTCTCCTCGCCCACCCCAACACACACCCCACACCTTAGCTATACTACACTTCCCCTCATTTGCTAATTCCTTCTTCTTTCGGTCCATTTCACATCCTCCTTACATTCTTCACAACACAACCACATCTCTCTCTCTCTCAAATGGCCTCCAATCTACGTCTATCCTATCCTATCCTCCTGCTTATCAATGACAACCACGTTTCCACAGCCACACATATCCATATTTTAAAGTGTTTTCTTACACGAGTCTTTAGAATTAAACATCTTACTAATACTCCGACGTCCCCAGTACTTCAACTACCTCCTCCTTATTGTGTGTGAAAGCCTCTTTAAACCTAATATAGCGTAATTATTCTTCTCCTTACGTCCCCAATACTACTTTGACACCGTGTTGGTCCAAAACACTTCCAGAGATACGTATGATATAAACTGTTCTATTCTGCTCTATTTTTTCCCATATCCTGTTTCAATGTTCTTAGCTGATGCCTTCTTCTTCCTTGGATGAAACCACAACAACCTTTGTTTTATTAATATTGATTCTCATCCCATATCTATCGCACTGAACCTCCAATTCACTCAACAATGCTTGCAACCCCTTGGCTGACTGAGCAACCAATGCTTGGTCATCCAATCAAATCCAACCGATTTTACACGAATTCCCCTCCGACTTTCATTCCTATCATCTCTACAGTTCTTCCCATAATGCCTCTTTAATCATTTCCTCCACATATACGTTGAAAAGCACCAGTGATAATGGACACCCCATGCCTTACACCTCTTCCTAACACTGCCCATCCGGACTCTCCGTTCCCCACTCGCACCTGATAGCAGTCTGAGACATGTACAGGTTGCGGATCAGTCTCCTGTCCCCATTCCAATCCATTCCTATTTTCTGCAATACACGCATTAGTTTTTCCCAATTCACTCTATCAAATGCCTTTTTCAATTATAATCCTACGAAACAGGCAAATACGTCCTGATTGTATTCTATATTCCTCTCGACTAGTGATCTCATTACTGCAATGGCATCACATGCGTACCTCTTCCTTTCCTGAACCCAAACTGATCATCCCCTAAGTAATCATTTGCCTTACTCTCTATCCTTTTGTTGATGATCCTTGAGAATAACTTTAGCTGCGTGAGATATCAAACTTATTGTTCTGTAATCCTCACATGACGAAGCCTTTGCCTTTTTTCGGAATAGGAACTAACACCGATCTCACAAAATCTTCCGGCCAGATTCCTTCCTCATAGATACTACGAATCAGTCCATATATGGCCTTCTTCCCACCTTTCCCTAACCATTTCAACATTTCTACAGGAATATTGTCTACCGCCTTCTTCGGAAATAGTACTACTGATTCAGTTGAAGAAGACGGAGCTCTGTATTGACGAAATTATCCTTTAATAACAAATGTGAGTTTTTCTTGTTCTGTTTTTCCCTGCTGTACACCATTATATATATATATATATATATATATATATATATATATATATATATATATATATATGTATGTGTGTGTGTGTGTTTGTGATGTTTCCTTGTGTGATATGGCGTGTGTTCGTGAGTATTGTGTTGCAGCAGTTTGACCGAGCGGGAGAGTGATTGGGTGTGGGAGGGTATTTCACCGTTATCCTTATTCCTACATCGTTCCCCTTCCCCCTTGTCCTAGCACGCGGCTCAGAGGTGAAAGGAGGGTGTTTACCCCTTCGGAGGACGGAAAGGGGAGAGGGGAACTGTGGGAAGGGAGAGAGAGAGGAGGCATTGGTCGTGGTCGTTGTATACGCGTGGAAAGCCTTCAAAAGGAACAGACACCTCCAAGTCTCCAGTTGTCATTTACGAGTGAACTATTTATCTATTCGTTCTGTTAATAGTTGCAATTTGTAACAGACACCTTGTGACTGTACGAAGCTAGCATATTGTTCTATTCAACTGTAAATAACATGATCAATCTCATGTGTATATATATACACACCATGTGTGTTCAAAACATTTCGAGAATTCTTATCATTTCGCTTTGGGCTTGGGAGTGTCCCATTGTCAAACATTATCCTATTATTATGTTGGTATACATGCCCCTGAAGTGTGATAAAACTTACTAGCTGTTTCCATTGGGGACCTAGTTACAATTTCTGAATATTGAGTGATTATCAATTTAGGTGTTCTCTTAATAATTTATTCTGTTATATTGACGTAATATATATGGGTTTATATGTGTGTGTATGTGTGTATATATATATATATATATATATATATATATATATATATATATATATATATATATATATTTATTTATTTATTTATAGATGATTTCTTCGAAGTAACACGGAAGTGTTGAATAAAAAACTTAGACAGTAACACACAGCACGAGAACACATAAAAAGAACACTCACAATATTATCTTGATAATTTCGACGGACTTGAGCTCCGTCTTGTTCGGAAGATAAGATATGACTCAGTCATATCTTATCTTCCGAAGAAGACGGAGCTCGAGTCCGTCGAAATTATCAAAATATTATTGTGAGTGTTCTTTTTATGTGTATATATATATATATATATATATATATATATATATATATATATATATATATATATATATATATATATATAGACCTTCAGTCTGACCTGAAGAAGGCCTCGGAGGAGTAGGCCGAAAGCTGAAATCATCTACAGTGTGAGTGTCCTTTTACGTTTTATCTAACAGAGGTGGGGATGGCGGATGTGAGCAGATCACGAATGTAAAAATATTTAATGTAATTTATTCGCCATATGGCGGTATTTCGTGTTTGAATGTGTATTTGGCCAATGTGGCTCGTCTCTTCTTCTGGCTATGCGTGCCATGAAACGCACCGTTCCTATCCTTTATGATGTTGTATGCTTGCTAACCTACTGTCCATTCTCCTCTTGTGTTTGTCAATTTCTCCTTTGGTGGGTGTAACAGCTCCCTAACGCCATCTTCTGGGCAATGATTCGGAGCACTTTGGCGCTTTATAAGATCGCAGATTTCAATGTAAAAGTACTCTTCCTCGATAGCTCAGGTGGTTTAGAGCATCCGCCCATTGGCAAGTGGAGAGATCCGGTGTTCAAGTCCCGGTCGAGGAAAGTATTTTTACATTCGTGATCTGCTCACATCCGCCATCCCCACCTCTGTTGTGTTTGTCCTTTATATGTGTTCCTTTACCATTTTCCTTATCTCTATTTCAATTTGAATGAATATTTATTCGCCATATGGCGGTATTTCGTGTTTGAATGTGTATATATATATATATACACAAAGGTTTCAATAATTTTTGAGTGAATTGGTGGTCCATCGCGATAGATATTGGATGAGAATCAATATTAATAAAACAAAGGTTATTGTGGTTTCATCCAAGAAAGAAAAAGGCTCAAGCTAAGAGCATTGAAATGGGAAAGGGGAAAGAATAGAGCAGAATAGAACAGTTTTTGTACGTATCTCTGGAAGTGTTCTGGACCAACACGGTGTCAAAGTAGTAATGGGGAGGTAAGGAGAAGAATATCGCTATACTATATAACGAAGCTATGTACGGAGCGGAAACGTGGTCACTGAAGCAGGAGGATAGACGTAGATTTGAGGCTATTGCAGATATGTGGGTGTGTTGTGAAGAATGTAAGGAGGATGTGAAATGGACCGAAAGAAGGAATTAGCAAATGAGGAAGGGTGGTGGGTGAGGGGTTTGTTTGAGAGAAATCCTATGGGAGGCAGATGAAAGATGGATGAAATGCGTATTGATTGGCAATAGTGGAATGTTTAAGAAGACTGTAATAGAGGGGAGAATGTTAGGAAAATGAGAAAAGGGCAGGAATACGTAAGTAGGGGATGAAGGGAGGAAGGACGTACACAGAGATATGAAGAGAGGGAGTTGATGTATAGAGAGTAGGTTGCTGGATTGGGTTTTGTTTGGAGTTACGAAATGTTTATTTGACAGTTGTGTCCATCCAAAAACCTACCCTAACCGGTAGATTAACTAATAATGGTACATATAAAGTATATATGTAATAAATATGGGTCATATACCAGTACTTCTATTCAAAATAGTGGGGTGATTTCAATTGTCGACCGTTCTATCTTAGGATAGATGATCGCGGAATTTACGAGCGGGCGGAATAATCCGATCTGTGGGTTTTGCGCGCCGACGTTAGTCACTTGATTCCCCCCCTCCCTCCTCTCTTCAGTTGCCGTTTCCCGCCTCCCGATTGGTCCCTGCGGAGAGGCACACCACTGCGCGGATTGGTGCCTTTGAGAGGTCAGCGCGAGTCAGTTACCCCACTGGTACACTGTGGGCAGAGGCGGCGGTCCTGCGCTTCATTTTTCCTTTTGATTTCGCTGTTCCTCCTGCTCCTTTTCCTTCATTTGTTTTTTTCTCTCCAGCGCTTCCGTGTCGTCTTCTTGTTTCTTCCCCATCTCCCGACCACCCTCCTCCTCCCCTCTATCACTTTCTTCAATTTATCCGAAAGACAAAATCCCCAAAATGCCGGCGAATGTAACAATAGCGTGACTGTGAGAAGGAGATACAATTGAGGAAGTGGTGATTCCTTCCGTTGTCAATGGTTACGACATGATCACTGCGTTACGAGTGGTCACATCATGGATTATACATGCCCTTCTGCTTAATTCCAACCTTATTTTTAGACGTTATATATATATATATATATATATATATATATATATATATATATATATATGTGTGTACGAGGTGTATTAAAAGATTAACGGGAATTTTAATATTCTGGACAATAATATTCATTCATTTATTCTTAATACAATTGATGTTTGGTCACCTTTCAAAGTAGTCCCCCAATTTGGAGATTAATGCACTTACTTGTGCGCCAGCGCTTCTTCCAATCCCCCCTTAAACACACTTCTCTCAAACTCTCGATCTTTGAGATATATGGCAGCCTTTAGTTCTTTGAGCGATGCGCTTTTAATGTCATCTACGGCTGTTGTAAGACGACGGCCCTCCCTTCTTAAGGTTCTCTTAATTTCAATAGGAAATATGGGAAAAAGTCAAACACGGAGATAATCCACATCTTGGGGGAATATGGAGGAGGCTGGCTGGGGGGGGGGCTACATACATCGTATGTACAGTATTGTATTTGGCCAAACACTCACGGACAAGCAATCGAAGTGTGTGTGAGCTGGTGCATTGGTGCAGAAGCCATTTTTGGAACGAATTTCGCTGCCACGCCATGTTTCATACCCATGAAATTGGAAGTGATGCCATGATCCAAAGATCCAATCGATATATATATCGCCAACATCATTCATTAATCGATAAGCGACCTCTCTCTAATTGTGATTCGGCGATCGTTCATTAATAACCATTTCTTACTTCACTTTTAATCCACGACTCCATCGATTGTTTGATGTGCTGGGGCGTCTGATTGCGTCCGTCTTCATCTTTTAAGGTCTTCACGGCATTCTTATTGGAAACACGACGCTTATATACCACTCGTAGTAAACTCTTGATTATACTCATAGCAGACTCACACCATTTAAGTTAACTTTAATTTCAAGACATTTCACTCTCACACACACTTTGTTTTACGCTTAATTTAATTTTTACGCGAAATTTGATGATACAAATTCTTCGATCCATTTCTTATAACAAACGAAAATCGCTTCGAGCTCATTAAAACACGTCTCTAACCTTTAAGTGGCTTAGTCACAGACACAAAGTCCACGATGGAAACAGCTAGAAAGTTTTATATCACACTTCAGGTGCATTTATACCAACATAATAATTGGAAAAATGTTTGACAATCGGACTCTCCCAAGCCCAAAGCGAAATGAAAAGAATTCTCGTTAATTTTTGAACACACCTCGTGTGTTTGTGTATATATATGTAAATATATATATATGTATATGTACACACTCCAGTCCTCACTGGTGCACGTTGTTGGTGCTAGGTGAATCACCCACTCACACACACATACACACGTGTTTGCGTGGGGGTTGGTTCCTAATCCCATTGAGGCAGGAGTGTGATAGAAGCGTCCATATCCCACCCCATTCCCTTCCCCGCCCCAATACCTCGCCCCCTCTCGCCCCAACTCGCCCCCCTACTCTCGCCCTCGCCCCTACCGGGACCGTGGAAGGGGCAGGAGGCGCAGTAGGGGCCCCGTAGGGGCGAGTGAGTGGGTTGGGGGGCTTTCGACGTGTTAATGACCTTGTGCGGCATTCTTGGCTGCGTTTATTGACCCGGTTACCGGGAGTTCAGACGGCTCGCCCCGCCCCGCCCCACTCTCCTGCCCCCCCCCCCACGCCCCCACCACGACTGACTCCAGTGCGAGGAGCATCCTGGGAAATGGAAGCCTCATCCATCCATCCATCTCCAAGGGCGAACGCCCCAACGAAAGCAGGATTTGAGAATCCATCGTCGCACTTTTCGGAGATTCATCGTCATTCCATCTGCGCATGCGTGGACGTGTCTACGTTTCGGCAAAGGTGGCCCCGCAGTCTACTTCAGGCTCAAATTCACTTTCTCTCCATCTCAGCTCACTCCCTCTCGACTCAATCATAGTCACGTGGAGATTATGTGATCGTCTCCTAAGTGTGTGTATGTATAAATATATATATATATATATATATGTTTTTTGAACACATATATATTAATATATTCAAACTTGAAAATCCCGCCATACGGCGCACAAATATTCATTCAAACATAGAAATAGATTTATGAGGAAAGGGGATATGAAATCACATAAAAGGCGAACACCCAGGACATGTGGAGAAGGCGGTTTTTTGAGTAGATCACGAATGTAAAAATATTTCCTTAACCGGGATTTGAACACCGGACCTTATATACATATATATATATCGATGATGCTGAAGTACTCACGAGAGAGCAATATAACTTTTAGACGGCACAATATAACACAGAATAAAACAGATAACACGTAAAAGGACACTCACACAGTATATGATTTCAGCTTTCGCCCTATATCAGAGGCCTTCTTCAGGTCAGATTCTACAATCTACAATGTGAGTGTCCTTTTACGTGTTATCTGTTTTATTCTGTGTTATATTGTGCCGTCCAAAAGTTATATATATATATATATATATATATATATATATATATATATATATATATATATATATATATTACGTGTTATCTGTTTTATTCTGTGTTCTATTGTGCCGTCCAAAAGTTATATTGCTCTCGTGAGTACTTCCGCATGATCGATATGTATATATATATATATATATATATATATATATACATATATATATTAATGTATATATATACATATAACAGCTATATATACATATATATATAGCTGTCGTGGGCGTATCCGTCGATGGTATCGCATTGCCCTTTTTCGGCATTGGGGGTGGTATTTCCAGCCCCATATAATCATCCCCTCCCCTTTCCCAGCCGCCCCTGCCCCCCCTTGAAGTGGGTGGGCGGCTGCGGGAGTGCCCTCCTGGAGTGTTGACCCCGTGGTACAGATGGCAATGACCCCCTAAGCCTCTCTCCTCCGCTCTGCCTTGGAGACGGTGTGAATCGATAGAGAGACCATCGTCTGACTCCCGCGGGGTCACATGCGCCACCCCCTGCCCCCCACTCACTGCAATGCCGGCACGCACGCACTGCACACTGCCAAACACACACACACACAGCGAAACTGCATTGAAATCGGGCATTTGGCGTAGCATGACACGATACACGTAGCCGCGCATAGCTTACGTAGTATTCTTCACTTATCGTCGAATGATGCTTATCTAAGCCACGTGTGTACAATCCATAGCACGCCACGCAACACGTAGCCACGTGTCACATACTCTATTCTTCACCTATCGTCGAGCAATACTAAGCTAAGCCACGTGTCTTCAAAACATAGAACGCCACTCAACACCTAGCCACGTATGACATTCATATCCTCACCTATCGTCGAGCAATACTAAGCTCAGCCACGTGTCTTCAAAACATAGAACGCCACTCAACACCTAGCCACGTATGACATTCATATCCTCCCCTATCGTCGAGCAATACTAAGCTAAGCCACGTGTGTTCAAAGCAAAACGTACCACGTAGCCACTTATCACTTTCTATTCTTCACCTATCATCGAGAAATATTAAGCATTAGCCACGTGTCTTCAAAGCATAACACCCCACGCACCACGTAGCCCCGTATCACACTCTATTCTTCACCTATCGCCGAGCCATGCTAAGCTAAGCCACGTGTGTTCAAAGCATTGCACGCCACACAACACGTAGCCACGTATCACCCTTTATTCTTCACCTATCGTCGAGGAATACTATGCTAAGCCACGTGCCTTCAAAGCATAGCACGCCACGCACCACGTAGCCCCGTATCACACTCTATTCTTCACCTATCGTCGAGCTATGCTAAGGTAAGCTACGTGTCTAAGGTAACCCCCGCTACACGCCCTTGCGGCGGCTTGCGGGGTATTATGTAGATGATGTAGATGTGTCTTCAATCCATAGCACGCCACGCAACATGTAGCCGCGTATCACACATTATTTTCTTCCCTACCCTGGATCCATGCTAAGGTAAGCCACGTGCCTTCAAAGCACAGCAAAGCCACGCACCACGTAGCCCCGTATCACACTCTATTCTTCACCTATCGCCGAGCCATGCTAAGCTAAGCCACGCGTCTTCAAAGCATAGCAAAGCCACGCGAACTTTGGCCATGTTTCTTGCAATATCTTTGCATAAACCTTTAACCGGACACGGCGTTACTTGCCTTAGATATGTTTGTCTAACTGAGACATGCTACGCAGACTACCCTGTCCAATAAATACGTAAACTGAGTGGCCATATTAAAAACTTCCTTTCGCTCTTCAAAGTCTCTCCCCTATTCTTCTTCAAAGTACTCTCCATTCATTCATTCGTAACAATGCCTTCTTATTATTATTCCATCTTCTTCTTAATTCCATTCCACTAATGTTTAATAGTGAAGCACCCTCAGATGGAAGTCCTCCTTTAAGCAGCAGCAGTAGTAGTTATATATATATATATATATATATATATATATATATGTATATATATAAATTCACTGATAGTCATAACAAACACAGAAATCAAAACACACAAAAGAGGGAAAACTCACTGGTTCTCGAATTTTCGGTGGTCCAACCACCTTTCTCAAGAGGAATTTATATATATATATATATATATATAAGTGTATATATATATATATATATATATATATATATATATATGTATCGGCTCAAGAGGATATATATATATATATGTATAGGCTCTCTTTTTATTTAATATTCTATATCGTCTCTCGTTTCTTGCTCTATTAATATTATCATTGTGTCTTCCACACATCTAATGTACACCACCCAGTTAGATATATATATATATATGTAATCCCCAATTAATCACATTTAAATGGGAATTTGGAGAAAAGTAGTCGCAAAGGGGGCGAGAGGAGATCTATAAGAATAAGAATATAAGGAGGAATGATTATGATCAATGGATCAACAAGGTTCATTGAATATTATTAAACTGGCAACGAATTCAATCAATACTCTCTAAATGAATCAGTGTGCATTGTGTCATTATGGTCCATTGATCCATCCATCCATCCTATAATATGTTCGATAGTGAATTAGTATTAGTAGTGTGGTTGCACTGTTGATTTTCCATTCTAAATTCAGTTCACTATTCTTCAGATATCATTCTTCGGACAGTTTTAACATGACTACGATCATTGGTGAGAAGGAGGACAATGGACCATTGCACACACGATCAATGTTGTTGTCAACGTCAACACAAGAGGTGGTTCGATGGTCTTTTAAAGGCCTTGCATCATCATCCATCCGTCTTGGCCTGTCTTGTCTCGTTTGCCATCTTTCTAAGACGCTCAATCCACTTTGAAGACCGATCTTTTCTTATTCAGACCATCATCACCGTATAAACAGCTGTCCAGTACATTTATCACTGATTTCCCGATAACTTTAACCACCGCACTTCACCGTAAACACTTGATGTGTTGATTTGTTGCTCCACGATGTCGTCAATTTCAATTTTCGGCGACAAACAGTATTTACACAAAGCACAGCGGAAAATAAGGTATAAAACACCATACGCACAGCTCGACGATCCGCCAAATGACAGGCTGATTGGGTCTCAGGCAACTATCCTCATGATGGCGTCTAGTAAGTCAATATATTATTTTTTTTCGTGTTGGGATTATAATTGACGTCATTTTAATCTTTGCGCGCGATTGATCCTCGTTTTTTTTTTAATTTCGCCGTTCTTCTGTTTCGGGATATGTTTCGGAGAGAGCCGGGACCGGGCAGGGCGGATGACTCCGACCTTGTTCCGCGTGCGGGAAATTCCGATTGTATCGATGATTCAGGGGGTGGGCGGGGCTTATAAATGGGTTCTATGAGACATTTTCGCGTCTGTTGGGTGGGAAATCAACCCCTAAGAAATCCTCTCCATCCCCCAAAAGTCCCCCATGACTCAGAGGAACACTCACATGTGAATCAGTTATTCGAGTACACAGTTCTGAAGACCAATGGACTTGGAGGGAATTATTGAGGGAATTAAGCACGCCAAAGGAATTAATATTACAATCAGTTGTCAAATAATGTCAATCGCAGTTGTATCTCAAAGTAGTTGCGGAGAAATATTTATAAGTTATGAAGTTAAAGGAACTATTAATAAAACAAAGGTTATTGTGGTTTTATCCAAGAAAGAAGAAGGCTTCAGCTAAGAACATTAAAATAGGATAGGGGGAAAGAATAGAGCAGAATAGAACAGTTTACATATCTCGGAAGTGTTTTGGAACAACACGGTGTCAAAGTAGTATTGGGGACGTAAGGAGAAGAAGAATTGTAATGTTAGGCAAGGGGGCTCTCTCAAGGAGGAGGGAGCTGTGATATGGAGCGTAGCTATCTATGTACGGCGCGGAAACGTGGTCACTGAAGCAGTAGGATAGAGCCTTTTAAATGTGGGTGTGTTGTGAAGAATGTAAGGAGGATGTGAAATGGACCGAAAGAAGGAATATTACAAATGAGGAGGTACTGGAGATGGTGGGTGAGGAGAGAGGTTTGTTGAGAGAAATCCTATTGGAGGGCAGATGAAAGAAAGGCATATTGAGCGGTAGTGGAATGTTGAAGAAGACTGTAATAGAGGGGAGAGACTGTTAATAGTAGAGGAAAGAGTAGGGATATGGATGTCTAATAGATAGGGGATGAAGGGAGGAGAGAATATGGGGATTTTGAAGAAGACAGTAACAGAGGGGAGAGAATGTTATTGCAGAGGAGGAGTGAGTAGC
>JAVFHJ010000014.1:3243317-3257196 GCA_037158775.1 Hetaerina titia | reverse complement strand
AGGATAGGATAGACGTAGATTGGAGGCCATTTGAGAGAGAGAGATGTGGTTGTGTTGTGAAGAATGTAAGGAGGATGTGAAATGGACCGAAAGAAGAAGGAATTAGCAAATGAGGGGAAGTGTAGTATAGCTTAAGGTGTGGGGTGTGTGTTGGGGTGGGCGAGGAGAGGGGTTTGTTGGGAGAAATACTATTATTGGAGGCAGATATGGAGGGCGTATTGATTGGCAATAGTGGGATGCTGTAGAAGAAGACTGTAATAGAGGGGAGAATTTTAAATGAAGAGTTAGGGGAGTAAGCGGGGATATTTATTAGATAGTTTTGTCCATCCATTAACCATTTTTAACCGGTAGATTACTTTCTAATGTACACACACACATATATATATGTGTGTGTGTATATATATATATATATATCTACCACAGGCACACTTTCACGCTGGCCCTAAGAACTAGCACCTGTCCTTGACGTAATTCGCTATAAACAATAACCTTCCCGCTGCCTTAATTCGTCTGGGTTCTCAAATCAGTCCGATATCAGAAAGCGGTCTTCAAATTCCAATGCCTTCCTCTCTCCTTGGGAAATGACGAAGGAGTGCCTTGCCATTGTGAAATTATATCAAGGTTAGGACACAATTATGTATATAGTATATACATATATAGGTATAAGTATATATGTTAATGTATATATATACATATATCCTTCCTTCCTCCTCGACTACTGACGGTCTTGACCTTGGGATATGCGGCCAATATCCAGCTCCTTCAAGGCGGCCCCTTATCTCATTCCCGGTGGGGCGACAGACCATCGCTGATAAACATATCGTATAAGCAGCCCGAATTGAAAGACGACCGGAATTCGAGAGGAGGTTATAGCTCGCACACCCATAATACGTGGAAAAATATATATATATATATATATATATATATATATATATATATATATATATATAAAGGGCCTTATAGGCCATCCCCTTCTCCATATTTATCGCACTGAACCTCCAATTTACTCAGCAATCCTTCCAACCCCTTCATTGGCTGACTGAGCAACTAATGCTTGGTCATCCGATCAAATCCAACCGATTTTATACGAATTCCCCTCCGACTTTCATTCCTATTATCTCCAGTTCTTCCCATAATGCCTCTTTAATCATTTCCTCCACATACACGTTGAACAGCACCCGTGACAATAATGGACACCCCATGCCTCTTCTAAGCCTCACCCCATATCTCTTCCTAACACTGCCCATCCGGACTCTCCGTTCCCCACTCGCACCTGATAGCAGTCTGATAGACATGTACAGGTTGCGGATCAGTCTCCTCTCCCTATTCCAATCCATTCCTATTTTCTGCAATGCACGCATTAATTTTTCCCAATTCACTCTATCAAACGCCTTTTTCAATTAACATACGAAACCGGAAAATACGTGCTGATTGTATTCTGATATTCCTGTTTCGATTGGTGATCTCATTACTGCAATGGCATCACACGCGTACCTCTTCCTTTCCTGAACCCAAACTGATCATCCCCTAAGTAATCATTTGCCTTACTCTCTATCCTTTTGTTGATGATCCTGAGAATAACTTTAGCTGCGTGGGATAACAAACTTATCGTTCTGTAATCCTCACCTGATATAGACATTGCCTTTTTTGGAATAGGAACTAACACCGATCTCACAAAATCTTCCGGCCAGATTCCTTCCTCATAGATACTACTAATCAGTCCATATATGGCCTTCTTCCCACCATTCCCTAACCATTTCAACATTTCTACAGGAATATTGTCCACCCCCACGGCCTTATTTGCTTTCATCTCCTTTAATGCCCTTTCTATTTCATCGTCGAGTATGCCTGGACCTAAGCTATCTTCTTCTACGTTATGTTCCTTTTCTATGTCTAACCTTGTCGGCCTAAGTTCTTTACCATACAGTGTTTCTATATATTCCTTCCATCTCTCTTGGATTTTTCCTCGTTCAACTATTATCTTACCGCTTTCCCTACTATATATATTAATAGGAAAGAGAGAAGGTGATTATGGTGTCAGTTAAGTGATTTTGAGTTACCTTCCTTGTCAATGTTTCTCCCCATTCAGACATTAGTAAGGTATTGAGGATTATCTTTAAGTGCTGCTAAAACGAGTTACTGGTTAAAAATAAAAACCCAAACATGGCGACGAATTCCCGGAAATGGCAATAGGAAGCCTCACTTGATAAGACAAATGAAAGTCACCCGGCGTCAAGAAAGTACTATATATATGTACGTACATGTATACATATTTATATATACATTCCTCTTCAACATCACCACAATAATGCCAACAAATGCGCCAAAACATCCCTATCCTGTTCCAGCCCTTTCCTCCTCTGCCATAAACATTATTCTCCCCTCTATTACACTCTTCTTCTATATACATCCCACTATTGCCAATCAATACGCCCTTCATATCTGCCTCCAATAATAGGATTTCTCCCAACAAACCCCTCTCCTCGCCCACCCCAACACACACACCACCTTAAGCTATACTACACTTCCCCTCATTTGCTAATTCCTTCTTCTTTCGGTCCATTTCACATCCTCCTTACATTCTTCACAACACACCCACATCCCTCTCTCTCTCAAATGGCCTCCAATCTACGTCTATCCTATCCTATCCTCCTGCTTATCAATGACAACCACGTATCCACAGCCACACATATCCATATTTAAAGTGTGTTCCTACACGAGTCTTTTGTCTTAAACATCTTACTAATACTCCGACGTCCCTAGTACTTCAACTCCCTCCTCCTTATTGTGTGTGGAAGCCTCTTTAAACCTAATATGGCGCAATTCTTCTTCTCCTTACGTCCCCAATACTACTTTGACACCGTGTTGGTCCAAAATACTTCCAGAGATATGTATTATATAAACTGTTCCATTCTGCTCTATTCTTTCCCCTATCCCATTTTAATGTTCTTAGCTGAAGCCTCCTTCTTTTCTGGATAAAACCACAATTACCTTTGTTTTATTAATATCGATTCTCATCCCATATCTATCGCACTGAACCTCCAATACACTCAGCAATGCTTGCAACACCCCTATTGGCTGTCTGAAAATAACTAAAAGTCTCTCTCCGTATAAACCATAAACACAGTAATCAACCCTAATAAGGTCGGTTTATTGGTTGATGGTCGAGCTCACCCATGTACCAAGCCCTATACGGCATAGTGTGAATATTCACACATCAGGATAGGGGGGCCAGTTCCTTTCCCTGTGCCGGTTATGGCTTCCCAGGAAGACATCTGCTACCCGAAAAATCAACTAGCTTGGGTGGAGCTGCAGGTGCAAACAGAGTGCATTAATGCCCGGGAATCGAACCCGGGACCCTGCAGTAGTCAGTAGTCCAACGCTCTACCCACTAGACCACCGCGACCCGCTCTCTCCATTTTTTTTATATTTTGTACATGTCTATCAGACTGCTATCAGGTACGAGTGGGGAACGGAGAGTCCGGATGGGCAGTGTTAGGAAGAGGTGTAAGGCATGGGGTGTCCATTATTATCGCAAGTGCTGATCAACGTACATGTGGAGGAAATGAATAAGGAGGCATTATGGGAAGAACTGTAGAGATGATAATAGGAATGAAAGTCGGAGGGGAATTCGTGTGAAATCAGTTAGGTTTGATTGGATGACCAAGCATTAGTTGCTCAGTCAGCCAATGAAGGGTTGCAAGCATTGCTGAGTGAATTGGAGGTTCAGTGCGATAAATATGGGATGAGAATCAATATTAATAAAACAAAGGTTATTGTGGTTTCATCCAAGAAAGGAAAAGGCTTCAGCTAAGAACATTAAAATAGGATAGGGGAAAAGAATAGAGCAGAATAGAACAGTTTACATATCTCGGAAGTGTTTTGGACCAACACGGTCAGAGTATTGGGGACGTAAGGAGAAGAATTGCAATGCTAGGCAAGGAGGCTTTCTCAAGGAGGAGGGAGTTGATGACTAGGACGTTGAGTAGGGATGTTAAGACAAGACTCGTAAAAACTCTGATATGGAGCGTAGCTATGTACGGCGCGGAAACGTGGTCGCTGAAGCAGGAGAATAGACGTAGATTGGAGGCTTTTGAAATGTGGGTGTGGAGAAGAATGGAGAAGGTGAAATGGACCGAAAGGAAAACAAATGAGGAAGTACTTGAGATGGTGGGTGAGGAGAGGGGTTTGTTGAGAGAAATCCTATGGAGGCAGATTGAAAGATGGATGAAAGGCGTATTGAGCGGTAGTGGAATGTTGAAGAAAGTAATAGAGGGGAGAATGTTGGCAAGCGAGGAAAGGGCAGGAACAGGATAGAGATGTCTTGTAGATAGGGGATGAAGGGAGGAAGGAAGTACGCAGAACGCGTAAATATATGCATATATATATATATATATATATATATATATATAT
Organism: Hetaerina titia; assembly: GCA_037158775.1. NCBI lineage: Eukaryota > Metazoa > Arthropoda > Insecta > Odonata > Calopterygidae > Hetaerina > Hetaerina titia. The sequence continues at coordinate 3,252,783 of JAVFHJ010000014.1, read as the reverse complement.
ATATATATATATATATATATATAACTTTTGGACGGCACAATAGAACACAGAATAAAACAGATAACACGTAAAAGGCCACTCACACTGTAGATTGCAGAGTCTGACCTGAAGAAGGCCTCGGAGGAGTAGGCCGAAAGCTTAAATCATCTACAGTGTGAGTGTCCTTTTACGTGTTATCTGTTTTATTCTGTGTTCTATTGTGCCGTCCAAAAGTTATATTGCTCTCTCCTGAGTACTTCCGCATCATCGATATATATATATATATATATATATATATATATATATATATATATATATATATATATTTACGCGTCTGTATCTGTATTCATTCAAGAGAACGCTTTACCGATTGCTTTCTGGAATAATTGACGAAATTAGTGCCACAATTCTCTCATCACAACCCGAGGAATTTGAAAAATGGGGAGGTATCTTCAGGTATTCACGGGAATAATGCCATCTTAGTCCCAATATTCAAGACGAAAAGGCTAGAATCCGATTATCAAATTATGAATATTGCAATTTCCTGCCTTTTTTCTCGCTTAGGCATGCATTATTCTTCAGATAAAAAGCCTCCTCAATCTTAACATATATAACATTATCACGAGAGCAAAAACCAATTTGCGGTTGACGTGTGTCATTTGTCAATCGTTCGCAGGATACGGAAAGACCCCAGTGACGAGGATTGTTGACCTATTAGGAGGGGCGTTGCCCTTGGCGACCGAGGTGTAGACACCTAGATGCTTTGGCGTGTCTGAAGCGGAATGCTGAAGAGATATTATGAAGAAAATAGACTGTCTAGACGAGCAGACAAAGCTTCAAAATTTGGTTTCCTTTTCCGAGTGCATTGTATATATATATATATATATATATATATATATATATATATATATATATATATATATATATATATATATACACACATTTTTACAATTATTACACGAACTAAGTAGCCATTAATAAATTTATTTCTGCTCTTTTAAATTCAGTTTAAGTCTACAATCAATCGATGATGGTTCTGTTGTTGTCGTCTCTCCCCTATTCTTCTTCAAAGTACTCTCCATTCAGTCATTCGTAATAATGCCTTCTTATTATTGTTCCATCTTCTTCTTAATTCCATTCCACTAATGTTTAATAGTGAAGCACCCTCGGATGGGAGTCCTCCTTTAAGGAGCAGCAGTAGTTATATATATATAGGCTCTCTTTTTATATAATATTCTATATAGTCTCTCGTTTCTTGCTCTATTAATATTATTATTGTGTCTTCAAACACATCTAATGTACACCACCCAGTTAGATATATATATATATATATATATATATATATATATATATATATATATATATAGTGGTAGGGACGTAAGGAGAAGAATTGCGCTAGGCAAGGAGGCCTTCTCAAGGAGGAGGGAGTTGATGACGGGGACGTTGAGTAGGGATGTTAAGACAAGACTCGTAAAAAACCTATATGGAGCGTAGCTATGCACGGTTATGGAAACGTGGTCGCTGAAGCAGGAGGATAGATGTAGATTGGAGGCTTTTGAAATGTGGGTGTGGAGAAGAATGGAGAAGGTGAAATGGACCGAAAGGAAAACAAATGAGGAAGTACTGGAGATGGTGGGTGAGGAGAGGGGTTTGTTGAGAGAAATCCTATGGAGGCAGGAAAAATGCATGAAAGGCATATTGAGCGGTAGTGGAATGTTGAAGAGAGTAATAGAGGGGAGAATGTTGGGCAAGCGAGTAAGGGGCAGGAACAGGATAGGGATGTCATATAGATAGGGGATGAAGGGAGGAAAGAAGTACACTGAGATGAAGAGGGACCTGATGTATAGATTAATTTGCTAGGTGGGGAGTCACAAAATGTTTATTTGATAGTTGTGTCCATCCAAAAACCTACCTTAACCGGTAGATTACCTAATAATATATATATATATTCAAACTTGAAAATCCCGCCATACGGCAAAAGTAAGGGTACGGTACGGTAAGGAAAGGGGATATAGGAAAACACATAAAAGGCGAACACAGGACATGTATATATATATATATATATATATATATATATATATATATATATATATATATATATATATATATAAGGAAATCTATCGTTTAAGGTCGATTTTTTTGGATGGACACAACTATCAAATAAATATTTTGTAACTCCAAACAAAACCCAATCCAGCAACCTACTCTCTATACATCAACTCCCTCTCTTCATATCTCCGTGTACTTCCTTCCTCCCTTCATCCCCTATCTATAAGACATCCCTATCCCCCTATTCATCTATCCCTACTCACTCCTCCTCTGCCAATAACATTCTCTCCCCTCTGTTACTGTCTTCTTCAAAATCCTCATATTCTGTCCTCCCTTCATCCCCTATCTATTAGACATCCATATCCCTACTGTTTCCCCTGCTGTTAACAGTCTCTCCCCTCTATTACAGTCTTCTTCAACATTCCACTACCGCTCAATATGCCTTTCTTTCATCTGCCCTCCAATAGGATTTCTCTCAACAAACCCCTCTCCTCAGCCACCATCTCCAGTACCTCCTCATTTGTAATATTCCTTCTTTCGGTCCATTTCACATCCTCCTTACATTCTTCACAACACACCCACATTTCAAAAGGCTCCAATCTACGTCTATCCTCCTGCTTCAGTGACCACGTTTCCGCACCGTACATAGCTACGCTCCATATCAGAGCTCCCTCCTCCTTGAGAAAGCCTCCTTGCCTAGCATTGCAATTCTTCTCCTTACGTCCCCAATACTACTTTGACACCGTATTGGTCCAAAACACTTCCATAGCTCAGTATATTAACTGTTCTATTCTGCTCTATTCTTTCCCCTATCCTATTTTAATGTTTAGCTTAGCCTTCTTCTTTCTTGGATAAAACCACAATAACCTTTGTTTTATTAATGTTGATTCTTAATACATAAAAACTCTGTGTTCTTAATACATACAGAACTCTGCATTCTGTTCCTTCAGGCGCAGAACTCAGAAGTTCTGTTCCTAATTCCTTTTGAGAAAGCTGGTTGCACCACCGAAAATTCGAGAAACAGTGTATCCCTCATTTATATGTTTTAGTTTCTGTGTTTGTCATGACTATTAGTGAATTTACCTTACATATATATATATATATATATATATATATATATATATATATATAGATGATGCGGAAGTACTCACGAGAGCAATATAACTTTTGGACGGCACAATAGAACACAGAATAAAACAGATAACACGTAAAAGGACACTCACACTGTAGATGATTTAAGCTGTCGGCCTACTCCTCCGAGGCCTTCTTCAGGTCAGACTGAGAGGTTTTGAGGGAAGAGTGCCTGGGGAGGGGAGGGGGGGGGCAGAAGGTTTAGGGACTGTTGGGAAGGAAGTTAAAGATGGCGGTTAAGGGTGGGAATTTTAAAGGATCGGAAATATAGGATGTATGCGGATTCGCGAGTTCTCACCTCTATGTTGGTGGGGGCTGAATCGGGTAGGGATTCTAGAAATGTTAAGGAAAAGTATTCGTCAAATGATAGGTTGTGTGAACTTGCGTGTAAAGGGATAGGAAGAGAAGAGAGTGAAGCAGAATTACATGAGTAGCGGTGATTGTTCATTCGGATGGATAAGGGGGTAATGCATTCGCCTATGTAGAATGAGGTGCATTGTTTGAACGACAAGAGATAGATAATATTTTTTGAGAGGCAATTAGCGTGGGAACGGGGTGAAGGGACAATGAGGGGATGTGGGGAGAGGGGAGCAGATCTGATTAGGAGACATGTTCGTGGGAAAAAATAACACCTTAGATCTATCTGTTATACACTTAATCTCTCTAATTTTAGTGTCGCGAGATTACCTTATTAGAAAATGCCTTGTTTCTCCTCGTCCGCGACTCGAACACCGGACTTGTCTGAATTAGTTCGCCGTCGGGCCAATGATCTTTGAAAACATCTTGGGATGCTAGGCGAGGGAGCGTAATTTTTACCCTGAAAACGGAAACTCGATTCCGCACTGGTAAAAGGTGATTTTAGGGGACCAAGTATGGGAGAAGGCGTTTGAGGGAGGTTACCACAGTTCGGAGAAATAGACACCAAGGAGAAGAAGGTGGTGTTTCAATCTTACGTAAGATTAACCGCCCATTTTCGTTTTTAACCAGCCCGTGTTCAAGTACGTACTCTGGGGTGTGAATGCACCTTGGCACGGCTCTGGTTCACGAACCACATGCCATAAAAGTTGGAGAGAGCGAGAGAGAGAGAGGGGAGGGAGAGATGTGTGTGTGGTTTGCTTCGGAGTAGGGGGATGGTGATATGGAGTTCGAGTCGTCTGTCTCCCTCCCCTCCGCGTCTCCATGGCAACGCAGTACACTCACCTCGACAGAGTCGTCCCCTTCCCCTACTCGTCCCCTTCCCCCTCCCTTTCACCTCCCCCCCCTCCTTCGCCCCCGCTCGTCTGCTGCGCAGAGCCGATGCGCAGTCGTCCAAAATCTCCCAATCCACTTTCCCTCTCCTCTTCCCTTCTCATGCGATATGGCTGACAATTCACTCTCTGATACTCCCTTTCGTCGCTGCTTACTGTGTTTGTATAAGAGTTTTATGTATTATATATACCTTTATATATATATATATATATATATATATATATATATATATATATATATATATATACACACATATAGATGATGCGGAAGCACTCACGAGAGAGCAATATAACTTCTGGACGGCACAATAGAACACAGAATAAAACAGATAACACGTAAAAGGACACTCACACTGTAGATGATTTAAGCTTTCGGCCTACTCCTCCGAGGCCTTCTTCAGGTCGCACTCTATTTAAATTTTTTTCCAATTCTTTTAATATATATATATATTTATATATATATAAACCATAAACACAGTAATAGTCAACCCTAATAAGGTCGGTTTGGTACAGGTGATGGTAGAGCTCACCCGTGTACCAAGCCCGACGGCGTGTGAATATTCACACATCAGGGTATTAAGGGGGGCCAGTTCCTTTCCCTGTGCCGGTTATGGTTTCCCAGGAAGACATCTGGTACCCTGTTAATAATCAAATAGCTTGGGTGCAGCTGCAGGTGCAAACAGAGTGCCTTGCCCGGGATATATATATATATATATATATATATATATATATATATATATATATATATATATATATATATATATATATATATATATATATATATATATAATTAAAAAATAGACGATTTCTTCGAAGTAACACGGAGGTGTTAAATAAAAAACTTAGACAGCAACACACGACATGAGAACACATAAAAAAAACATTCACAATAATATCTTGATAATTTCGACGGAATTGAGCTCCGTATTCATCAGAAGATTATTCAGGACTGATCCTTGCCTTCAGGACTTATCCTTCTAATCATATATATATATATATATATATATATATATATATATATATATATATATATATATATATATATATTGTGGATAAGGATAAAAACACATAGTCACATAGCTTGGGTTCAAACAGAGTGCCTTATTGCCCGGGAATCGAACCCGCGACCCTCCAGTAGTCAGTAGTCCAACTCTCTGCCCCATTATATATAATAATATTATCTATCTATATATATATATATATATATATATATATATATATATATATATATATATATATAGAGTCTGACCTGAAGAAGGCCTCGGAGGAGTAGGCCGAAAGCTCAAATCATCAACAGTGTGAGTGTCCTTTTACGTGTTATCTGTTGTATTCTGTGTTCTATTGTGCCGTCCAAAAGTTATATATATACATATATTATATATATGTATACTTAAGTATTGGTTTGGGTCTCGGTTGAGTTCACCCATGTACTATAAGCCCTATTTACGGAATAGTGTGAATATTTACACATTATAGTCAATGGTATTAATGAGAGGGGGCCAGTTCCTTTCCCTTTTCCGGTAATGGTTTCCGAGGAAGACTTCTGGCACACTGTGAATAGTCACATAGCTTGGGTTCAAACAGAGTGCCTTATTGCCCGGGAATCGAACCCGCGACCTTTCAGTAGTCAGTAGTCCAACGCGCTGCCCCAATATATATATATATATATATATATATATATATATATATATATATATATATATATATATATATATATATATATATATATTCATAAGTAAGACGGAAGTTCTTAAGATAAACAGCAACAAACAACGTCTGTCTTAACAAATCTTCTAAGGAAGACTCAATTCTCAATTCCGTCGAAATTATATATAAGTAACGTGTGAGTGTTCCTTGTATGTGTTCTAACATTGTGTGTCGCTGACTAATACATGCATATATCATATACTTTGCTAATGTGACGTCCCTATGTAAAACTATTGCTCTCTGTAACAACGATATGTATATGTACAAAACGACACCCCATTCTAAACCCACCCCCCTTTCTCCCGTCTCCCTCCACCCCCCCCCTTTTCCCTTCGCGCCCCCAGGGCGAAAAACAGAGTGTGTTAACCCCTCTGCGTGCCCTCCTCCCCCGTTCCCGCTCGGAGGCCGAGATAGTCTGGCAGTGACCATCCCCTCCTCACCCTTCCAACTCCGGTGGCTTGAAGGGCAAAGGCTCTCTCTCTCTCTCTCTCTCTCTCTCTCTCCCCTCTAAAACTTCCCCTATCTGCCTCCCCATTCCCAACTTCCCCACCCGCAGTCACGTCGTTTCACCACGGAACGTCGCTCGCTCGTTGGAAGCGGGGTTCAGTGTTCCATAAGCATCCGTACCGCGTGGATCGAGTGTACCTTTGCCCTCGGGGGGTTGAACATATTGCTCTGGCCACCGAAAACGCGGTCTCGCGAAAATCCATCATATAGAAAACAGTGCTTCGGTGCAACAATCGTTGCCTTGACGACCGTCGAGCGGTGCGCGACAACAAGGGTGTTCGTTCAACAGTTACTCCGGCAACAATACCGTCGCTTTGGGAACTCTACACACGAGAACGTTGGTCGTCAGGGAAACCAACCGACAATTAACGAACGAGGAAACGCGTGTGTGTGACTGAGTTGTTTTCAAACAAGATTTGTGCAGCCGATTAGTTGGTTTGTGTCGGTTTTTGAGTCGTGTGATGGGCTACGAGTGACGCATTCTCGAATCCGGACACGTAGACTTGCGTTTCGGAGACCTTTTGTTGCCGGTTCCACCGTCTTTGGCGTCTGATTGGGAACTTTAAGACGTGAAAAGGAGGTGGTGGAGCGATCTTTTTTCGAAAACTTGAAGGGATGCGAGTGTTTAAGTGAAGATAATTCATAGTCTTGAAGACTGCTGCCTTCTTCACGTAATTTGACCTTGTAGACGTCGCCCTTTTCCTTTCTTTTCCGACTCAAAAAGCCCGTGACCTTCGTCTCGAACCTGGCGAACGATTCGTCCTTCTCCTTGACGCATAGGACCCGCCACGGAGAAGGCCCTTTGTAATCAAGAGGGCCCTCCGAAAACATTCTCTCCAAGAATATATCCAAGAGATTAGCTAGAACTAATCCCCTCATCTTTGTAACAAACTGTTCTAATGACGTATTCCCTTGCGGACTGAACTAGTGTTTTGTTTTCTATGCATCGTACTTGATATCGCTACACTTTCGTGATCTTATAGATCTTGCGAACATCGAGAGTACGCGCGTGTGCGTGTGTGTGTGTTTGTTTGTTTTTTTTTGTGAGTGTGCCACGGTTTTTTTTCCGACGGAGAAAGTGATATTTTTTAAAAAGTAATAAAAATCGAACCGAATTGTTGGGGCGACAATTGTTGCAGTTCGTCGCCGAGGGGGGATCGCCTTGACGATCGAGACGGGCATTGTTGGATTTTTTTTTTTGGAAGGCATCGGGGCGGGGTATTGAGTTTTTTGAACGTTTTTCCAGCCGCTTCTGGACTGTGTTAGTGGGTCCTGTCGTCTTAAAGGAAGGCTTCTTCCATGAGTTTTGATCTTGCGAGAGTGTTAGAAAGTGAGGAGGGTTTTCCGATATACAGCGATATAATCATCGCCTTCCCCTCTTCAAGCCTAATATAAAATCGTCCCAAGGTCTTTTCCCCTTCCAAACTTACTTCCCCTACTTTCCCCCTTACCGCCCCTTAACATCTCCCACCACCCGTTTCCTCCCCCCTTACGACTCCCAAGAAGTTCATTAACTTCTGAGGAAAGTTACGATTCTGTGACCTTGTGGGAGTCCGACTCGGCTCTCGTTCCGCCGAACGCTGCTTCGCACATTTCCGCCCGAACTAAACGAGCAAGCTCTCGGTAACTCCCGTCGCCAGCCCCGCGGGACATCAGACAACAAAAGCTGGCGGAAGAGAATTGTCGCGTTCGCCTTCGGATTGTCGCGAATCGCGCGGCAACTGTGGCGTTCCCGTGCGATTGTTGCGCGAATCCCGGTTGTTGTCGGTTTCTGTGAGGGTTTTCCGTTAAGACGTCTGCGCGGTCGACTGTGAGAAAAGCTACACATATATATATAGATTTCCATATAAATTGTGTCCAAGGGGATCTCAATATAAATTTCTTTGTGTCCAAGGGGATCTCAATATATATATATTGTGTCCGAGGGGATCTCCACAAGACCCAAGTGTTTTTTCGTGTGTCCGTCCATGCGTGTGTGTGTGTGTGTGAGTGAGGAAAATGAAATCGCTGGAATATGCAGCGATTCTTCAGTCGCGTAACTGCGCATGCGCGGTTACGTCATAGACCTGCTTGGACTACGCGATCGTAATTTCGGCGGAGGAGATCAAAACTCCGAAAAGTCACTTCTTCAATGGACTGCGAATATCTGTCGTATTTTGTTATAATCTTCGGGTGGTTCCTTGAAATTCCTTGGATGTCAGACGACCGTCTTTGAAAGAGTTTGTGTGATTGTGATAACACTGAGGAGAATAATATACTATATCGATATATATATACAAATATATCGATATATATTTATATACATAAAAAAACATCGTGTGTGCGTATTCGTGAAGGAATTTTACGCAAGATTAAGAAACCAATCCAAGATGATCCTGTCCGAGAAAGATCTCCAGGCCTTCGGTCAATCCAAGGGGTCATTGGTCAGCGGAGAGGTCAAGGAAGAACCGGAGTTGAAGATAGGTATTTGCAATATTTTTTATTAGTGATTTTCGCAAAGTGAAAAAAATTGTTTTTCTCCTGTTATCATCGTCATTGTTCCGAATCCCGCTCCGGTAACCATGGCAACGGATCCGACCACCTCACACCCTCCCCCCCCCTCCCCCCAGAACTTCTCTTTGGGAAAAAAAAACACGACGCATTGTTAGCGCCCGCTCGGGTTACCATGGCGACCGACGGAAACTGTTTTTTTTCTATCAGTTAACCTTAATGTATTTTACAGGAAGGGTTTTGAAAATAATATTGTTAAGGAATTTTTTTCGGTAATTTTTCTTAAACAATTGCAAACTTTTTTTTTGTCAACACTTCGGAGTTGTGTTTCAATTGTATCCCTACAACAACGGTTG
>JAVFHJ010000014.1:3233317-3238317 GCA_037158775.1 Hetaerina titia | reverse complement strand
TGAAATCTTAATAAATACGATCAATTAGAAATCATTTGTTAACATTTCATTACCAAATGGCCGCCCTAGCAACGGATCAACAAGCTAACACTTCGCCAAATGCGAGTATATGTTTAGAATTAACGTATTAATTAATTTACATTTATGGTAACTCAAGAAGAAAGACAAAAAAAGCTTCATTTATTAAATATAACCTTAAATATTAATAAATTTAATCGTTTGTTATTCAATTTTTTAAACATCCAAACAAAATGTCCGCCGTAGCAACATATGGAAAACGTAATATAACGACTTAATATCCGTGATCAATTGGTAATAAACCTTAATAAACAAAATCTCACTTAGAATAATCATAAAACAAGATTCATACAGTAACTTTTGTCTTACAAATCCATAAATTTACTACTTCGTAATTATTTATTAACATCTCAAACAAAAATGTCCGCCTTAGCAACGCGTCAACAACTTGATATTACGACTTAATACACTTCATCAATTGATAAAAATTAGCTTAATTAACTCTTGTAACTTAGAAGAAAGCCAAGAGATGCTTCATTTAGTGAACATTGTGTTAATTCTTCGATAATGTAACAATTTAAAAAGATTAATTTATACATCAAACGAAAATGTCCGCCTTAGCAACGTGTCAACAACTTCATATTACGACTTTATATAGGTTTTCAATGGTTTGAGGAATGAATGAAGATTTATTACGACACAGAAGGAACAAAAATAAAGCTTTGTTCAGTAGGTTCGGTCATGAATATTGATAACAGCAATACTTTTGACTCTCTGGCACGAAATGTTGTACATCGTGATTTAATATGACGCCCATGGCGACGCCCACACGAGCTTCTCGGTTTATAATTTCAAATGCGTATAAAATTCAAATTAATACTTCAATTAGACGTCAATGTACAATGTACACAGTATGGCAATTGTTCCAACGTAACCTTTTTTTTTCAAAGTTACCACTAATTCTGTTTACAGAGACGTACGACGTGTGTTCAAAAATTAACGAGAATTTTATTTCATTTCGCTTTGGGCTTTGGAGAGAGTCCGATTGTCAAATTTTTTCCTATTATCATGTAGGTACACATGTCCCTGAAGTATGATGCAAAACTTTCAAGCTGGCTGTTTTCATTGCGGACTTTGTGTCTGTGACTAAGCCACTAAAGGTTAGAGACGTGTTTCAATGAGATCGGAGCGATTTTCGTTTGTTTAAAAAAATAGATCGAAGGATTTGTATCATCAAATTTTGCGTAAAAAATTAAATAGAGCGTAAAACAAAGAGTGTGTGTGAGTGAAATGTCTTGAAATTAAAAGGTAACTCAAATGGTGTGAGTCTGCTATGAGTATAATCAAGAGTTTACTACGAGTGGTATATAAGCGTCGTGTTTCCAATAAGAAGGCCGTGAAGACCTTAAAAGATGAAGACGGACGCAATCAGACACCCCAGCACATCGACAATCGATGGAAACGTGGATTTAAAAGTGAAGTAAGAAATGGTTATTAATGAACGATCGCCGAATCACAATTAGAGAGAGGTCGCTTATTGGATGAATGATTGATGTTGGCGATATATATCGATTGGATCATGGCATCACTTCCAATTTCTTGGGTATGAAACATCTCGTGGCAGTGAAATTCGTACCAAAATGGCTTCTGCACCAATGCACCAGCTCACACACACTTCGATTGCTTGTTCGTGAGTGTTTGGCCAAAAACAATACTGTACATACGATGTATGTAGCCCCCCCCAGCCAGCCTCCTCCATATTCCCCCAAGATGTGGATTATCTCCGTGTTTGACTTTTTCCCATATTTCCTATTGAAATTAAGAGAACCTTAAGAAGGGAGGGCCGTCGTCTTACAACAGCCGTAGGTGACATTAAAAGCGCATCGCTCGAAGAACTAAAGGCTGCCATACATCTCAAAGATCGAGAGTTTGAGAGAAGTGTGTTTTAGGGGAAATTGGAAGAAGCGCTGGCGCACAAGTAAGTGCATTAATCTCCAATTTGGGGGACTACTTTGAAAGGTGACCAAACATCAATTGTATTAAGAATAAATAAATGAATATCAATGTCCGTAAAATTAAAATTCCCGTAGATTTCTTGAACACAACTCGTATTTAACTGTTTCATATCTTCTATTCCCCCTGGTAAACCCATATTTCGCCCCCTCCCCACCTCTTATTTTCGCCATCTGAACGACTTCCGGACGCCGTCTCGACTTGTAAACTCGTGTCCTTATTCGAGCGAATGTGTTCCAGGGTCAAGATGCTGACGGAATGAAGTATCCAGCTTCCTTCTCTAAATTTTAATAAATAGAACTCACACTCTCTCTCTCTCTCTTTCCCCAAAAAGGAAGACTATATGAGCATCTAAAACCATCTCCATACGTAACCAAACCGAAATCGATAGGAAATCGAATGGATTCGATACGAAAATCGATTAAACGGGATCGATATAACTAATTTGCACAACTATAAATGTTTATCTCAAAAAAATGACGGCGATAACATTGAAATAATCGATATTTCTCCGATATTATCGAATAAAAAATGCGATATATCGAAAATCAATGTGATATGTATCTAAACGAACGCACTCTACACATAATTACCATCCGAACGACATGAATAGATGCATTTATGTCGATAGATCGTATTTTTCTAATCGATTCATGCGTTGTATGGGATGAATGTGTCTGATTAATGGTGTTTGGATAAGTCGAGAGATATTCGATCATTCGATTCGATTTATTGTGCTGTTGATTCGATATTTTTACATCTTTGACAATTTTCGACTTAATATTAAACGATATAATAAGCTTGCGATGAGATATTTTGATGAACTCATTCGATAATCGATCGCAATATCGATTTATTGTGTTTATCTCCATTATTTATGTTTATATTTGCGGTATCTTATTGTTATAATAATGTTTTCATAATAAATGTTCTTAAATGACCAAAGAGCGTCTTATTATTTGAGAAATCGTGGTTTTCGGAACAGTTTCTTTCAGTGAAATAGCTCCCTATACATTATTGTGTGAATTTTAACGATTATTACGTATTTCGCTTGCGCCAATTATTTTTCAATTGTTTAATTAATGTTTCCTTTTTGTTTTGTCTTTCATCCGCACAGAGTTCGACGGCACCACTGTTCTATGCAGAGTTTGTGGCGACAAGGCCTCTGGGTTTCACTATGGCGTCCACTCTTGTGAAGGCTGCAAGGTAAGGAAGGATTATCTCTTGACAGACTCCTTATGTATATATATATATATATATATATATATATATATATATATATATATACTCGGAAGGCAACACACAATATGAGAAAGCGTAAAAGGAGCACTCACACGTGGCTATTTCCTGATAATATCGACGGAATTGAACTCCGTCTTCCTCAGAAGATTAGTTAGATAGTCCTGGCTAATCTTCTGATGAAGACGGAGCTCAATTCCGTCGAAATCGTCAACATATAACGTGTGAGTGTTCCTATTATGTGTTCTCATATTGTGTTCTGCTTTCAATGTTTTAAGTTTAACACTTCCGTGTTACTTTGACGAAGTTTCATATATATATATATATATATATATATATATATATATATATATATATATATATATATATATCGATGATACGGAAGTACTCACGAGAGCAATATAACTTTTGGACAGCACAATAGAACACAGAATAAAACAGATAACACGTAAAAGGACACTCACACTGTAGATGATTTGAGCTTTCGGCCTACTCCGAGGCCTTCTTCAGGTCAGACTCTTTCTGACCTGAAGAAGGCCTCGGGTAGAGGCCGTTAGCTTAAATCATCTACAGTGTGAGTCTTCTTTTACGTGTTATCTGTTTTATTCAGTGTTCTATTGTGCTGTCTAAAAATTATATATATATATATATATATATATATATATATATATATATATATATATATATATATATATATACACACACACACAAACACCAAGATAATAAATATTACACACACAGAAACATAAAATAAGGACACTTACAGTAGATATTTACGTTTCGACGGCACGGCCGTCGCCATCAGAATCTGATGACGACGGCCGTGCCGTCGAAACGTGAATATCTACTGTAAGTGTCCTTCTTTTATGTTTCTGTGTGTGTAATATTTATTATCTTAGCGTTTGTGTGTTTGTGCGTCGCCGGAGAGCGTCATTTTCATGATTATACATATATATATATATATATATATATATATATATATATAAACACACAAACACTAACACAAAAAACACCACACACATAGAAACATAAAAGAAGGACACTTACATTGGATATTTACGTTTCGACGGCACGGCCGTCGTCATCAGAATCTGATGACGACGGCCGTGCCGTCGAAACGTAAATATCCAATGTAAGTGTCCTTCTTTTATGTTTCTATGTGTGTGGTGTTTTTTGTGTTAGTGTTTGTGTGTTTGTGCGTTGCCGGAGAGCGTCTTTTCCAAGTTTATATATATATATATATATATATATATATATATATATATATATATATATATATATATATATATATATATATATATATATGTAATATAACGGTTTAAAACGATCTGTTTCAATTTATTTCACAAGCTGCCATTGGTTAAATATATAACATTAAATATCAACCATGTTTTGCACTCGGATTTCGCCACTCATTTGTCTTAGTTGTTTAATCGTCGCATAACAACCGTATATTAATCTGTACAACGATGATGTCTGTAATAAAGTCCAGAAAATGTCCAGGACTCGAAATTAAAGTTCTCTTTAATCGTTACAATAACGTTAATTAGTTTAGAATTGAGGTAATACTGAACTTTTGTCCGTTTCTCCATTGGTAAATAATTTTTAAAATTGTTTCGCTTTGACGGTCGTTACCATGGGTACGTTATGATGTCGTTACGTAAATGTTTTCGCGTATATGGCTATTATTTTATTTATATATATTAGACAGCGGTTATGATAAATAGGGC
>JAVFHJ010000014.1:3201807-3233217 GCA_037158775.1 Hetaerina titia | reverse complement strand
GGTGTGTGGGAATGTTTACTCGTATCCAGGAAGGTAGCAATGGAGGTTTTGGAATGTGTGTCTCTGGGGTGGATGATTCTTCTCTTCGAGAAGTTAGTAATGATGGACGCCGGGGGTTAACAACCTGTCGCACACCTCAAACTCACCCCCTTCCCCCCATTAAACCCTCCCTTCCACCCCCTTTCCACCCCCCATCCCTTCCTTAGTCCTTCCTTATGTCCCATCTCGCTCAAATAAGGGAGTATATGTGCTAAACATATCGGGTCAATGTCCGTCCTCCCCTTTCCATCACGTGTACATTATGTTTTGTTAAATTTTTCTTCAATATTACCTCAATTTGAGCATTTTTGCTGCCCTGCCATTGACGGGAGACTACGTACGACCATTAAGAAGAAGAATACGGAACAATATCGACGTAATTTCGCACGTAGCGACCAATACAATTCTAAATCTCCATCCACGCATGACTGGAGTCAAAAGTGGTCTTCAATCAGTTGATTCGTTGATTCTGCATTGTTCTCCCAGTGGTTGCGTCGTATATTGGTCATTGGATGACGCAAATAAGTCGTTAGAACGCCTTCCTAAGTTAATATTCCGCAAATTTACTTCAGGGACCTTTTAGAAATGCGTCCATGACGCGACAATACCCGACGTTGCTTCTCAACTCAACGGGGGCCCTTGAGGAATGAAAGTCTTTTTAATAAATCTCTTTTTTTTGGTCACACACTCGCTTTGGGTTGCTACAAAAATTACACCGTATTCTTCAATATCTTAACCGTTAAAATACGGATTTTGAAGTTAATCGCGCCGGTAGTTTTTCGTAAAAAAATTATTGAAGACAAGAGTGTCGTCAGATCGCCATTGATGTACTCGTGTTTTTCTTTTCTACAGGATTCTTTGTTCGTGCAAATTGGTATATATTCATTTAAATGTACTTTTACGCGTGTAAGTAGAACATTGTGCCGTCCCAGCTAGTTTTCACTGGATGGCTAATTAATTATAAGCGATATTACTAATTAATTGATTGGAGTTAAGTCCCGGGGTTTGGCATTAACTAACGATTGTGGGTGGTACCTTTGAAAAATAGTCATTTTCAAATTCTTTTTTTTTGGTCACAGACTCCATTTGGGGTGCTGCAAAAATTACACCGTATTCTTCAAAACCTTCAGCGTCCCAATACGGATTTTGAAGTCAAATACCCCGGTAGTTTTTTCTTTAAAAATTATTTAATGCGAGGGTGTCTTCATGGCCGCCATTGATTTAATCGCCATTTATCTTTCCTACAGGTTTATTGATAAATATTATATGTTAATTTTAATGAAAAGGCGTTGGTTTTTCGGTGTTCTGCAAATAGCTATTGGAGAGTTCCAGTGCGCGCGTGTGTGTTTGGTTGTCACGTGACCCCGAGGGGTCTTTGACTTGGCTGTGGAATAAGCATTCGACGCCATTTCCTTTCCTTCCCTCCCATTGGGTGTCACTGGGTCAGCGTTGCCATGGTTACGACGGGGGGTGGGTGACGTCACTCCCGGGGCGAATACCTCATCCCCCCGCATCAGCGCCGCCGTCACGAGGGGCGGGTGTTCCCCGAACTACCGAACCCGACTTTTTTCCTGCGAATTTATTCGGTCGCAATTCGTTTGGTGTTCTGGTGTTCCACGGAATTTGGTGTCCCTTCTCTCGCTTTATTACCCCTCGAATTCCTCCTCGATTTATGGCACAGATGTACCGAGTCGACGAACTCGTCGCTGAAGCGTAAATTGGGATTGTCTGCGAATTTCGTTCGTCAACTTTTTTTCGAATGTTTTATAAAAAATATATAAATATATATTTGTGTATTGTTTATAAATATAAAAATTAATTCTATAAACATTTTTATATTTATAAATTGAAAACATTAAGGATTAACAAACACGCGCAAAATCAATTAATATCACTAGAAACATTGATCTTCTCCTTTCGTCATTTCGTCCCATTTGTAAGTTTAATTCAATGAATGATTGAGCGAATAATTTCGTCACTTCCGCCATGCATGCGAAGGCGTGCGAATATCGTTCGTCACTTGGAAATTTGTAAAGTAAATGAGGAACGATAAGAAATTTTTAAATGACAACAATTGAGTCATTTTCGTGCGCAATTAATTCATATCTCAGTCATACCGACAAATCTCAGTCCTATCTAATCTTCCGAAGAAGACGGAGCTCGAGTCCGTCGAAATTATCAAGATATTATTTTTGAGTGTTCTTTTTATGTGTTCTCGTGCTGTGTGTTACTGTCTGTAAGTTTTTTATTCAACACTTCCGTGTTACTTCGAAGAAATCATATATATATATATATATATATATATATATATATATATATATATATATATATATATATATTCAAACTTGAAAATCCCGCCATACGGCGCACAAATATTCATTCAAACAGAAATAGGTATAAGGAAAGGGGATAGTAAAACACACAATAGGCGAAGACAGGACATGTGGTTCATATCCCGGATAGGGAAATATTTTTACTTTCGTGATCTGCTCAAAAACCGCCTTCCCCACATGTCCTGTCTTCGCCTATTATGTGTTTTCCTATCCCCTTTCCTTATATACCTATTTCTGTTTGAATGAATATATATAGGCGGGTCGCGGTGGTCTAGTGGGTAGAGCGTTGGACTGCTGACCGGAGGGTCCCGGGTTCGATTCCCGGGCTTCACTTTGGGCACCTGCAGCTCCACCTAAGCTAGTTGATTTTTTCGGGTACCAGGTCTTCATGGGAAACCATAACCGGCACAGGGAAAGGAACTGGCCCCCCTACCCTGATGTGTGAATATTCACACGCCGTATAGGGCTTGGTACATGGGTGAGCTCTACCATCACCTACTAAACCGACCTTATTAGGGTTGATTACTGTGTTTATGGTTTATATATATATATATATATATATATATATATATATATATATATATATATATATATATATATATATATATATATATATATAGATGATTTCTTCAAAGTAACACGGAAGTGTTGAATTAAAAACTTAGACAGTAACACACAGCACGAGAACACATAAAAAGAACACTCACAATAATATCTTGATAATTTCAACGGAAGTGAGCTCCGTCTTCTTCGGAAGATAAGATATGACTCATAGTCATAGGAGTCATATCTTATCTTCCGAAGAAGACTGAGCTCAAGTCTTTCGAAATTATCAAGATATTATCGTGAGTGTTCTTTTTATGTGTTCTCGTGCTGTGTGTTACTGTCTAAGTTTTATATATATATATATATATATATATATATATATATATATATATATATATATATATATATATATATATATATATATATATATATATATATATATATATATATATATATATATATATATAGTCACAGCAAACACAGAAACCAAAGCACACAAAAGAGGTCAGTTCTGTTCCTAATTCCTCTTGAGAAAGGTGGCTGCACCACCGAAAATTCGAGAACTAGTGAGTCCCTCTTTAGTATGTTTTAATTTCTGTGAGTGCTATGACTATTTAGTGAATTTCATTGTGCACGTTTGTGGCTTTTCCGGGAAAGTGAATATATATATATATATATATATATATATATATATATATATATATATATATATATATATATATATATATATATATATATATATACACACACAATGTTAATATATACCTCGTCATTTAAATGGACCGCCAAGCTTCCCTTTCTGACGCAGAGACATTATGTGTAGGCACTCATTTAACCGTTTCCTTCCTACCAAGAAAAACCTTTCCACGCCTCATCCAAAGGTTGTTGACACGAAATTGCGTCATGGTTTCCATGACGACGCCGGATTTTCCCATCCTGCCCGACGGCGGGGTGTCATGTCTCTTTGTATGAGTCATTCACCTGGAGTCATCCAGCCAAAAGCCAAAACTCCGCAAAGCATTCGCTCATCAACCTTCAGATGTTTCAGTCACGTGCGCGTTCGGATGCAAGCGCAATTTTTCAGGCCAATTTTTTCCTAACGTCACAAGCAACAATATTAATTTTTTTATCGAATGCTATTTCAATGTGACGTTTTCGTCAATTAGGAAACACATATTGGTAGCCTAGCAACCTCGTCGCGATGAGCACACTTTGAAAGTGTTTGGAAGTCAATTTTTCCTCTTCATTGTTACAGAGATAACCTCGCTTACTGCTATATCGATGTGCTCAAAAATTAACGGTAATTTTAATATTCCGGACAATAATATTCATATATTTATTCTTAATACAATTGATGTTTGATCACCTTTCAAAGTAGTCCCCCAATTTGGTGATTAATGCACTTACTTGTGCGCCAGCGCTTCTTCCAATCCCCCCTTAAACACACTTCTCTCAAACTCTCGATCTTTGAGATGTATGGCAACCTTTAGTTCTTTGAGCGATGCGCTTTTAATGTCATCTACGGCTGTTGTAAGACGACGGCCCTCCCTTCTTAAGGTTCTCTTAATTTCAATAGGAAATTTGGGAAAAAGTCAAACACGCGGAGATAATCCACATCTTGGGGGAATATGGAGGAGGCTGGGGGGGGGGGCTACATACATCGTATGTACAGTATTGTTTTTGGCAAAAAATTCACGAACAAGCAATCGAAGTGTGTGTGAGCTGGTGCATTGGTGCAGAAGCCATTTTGGAACGAATTTAGCTGCCACGCCTCTAAACACGTCTCTAACCTTTAAGTGGCTTAGTCACAGACACAAAGTCCACTATGGAAACAGTTGAAAGTTTTGTATCGAACTTCAGGGACATGTGTACCAACATAATAATAGGAAAAGGGTTTGACAATCGGACTCTCTCCAAAGCCCAAAGCGAAATGAAATAATTCTCGTTAATTTTAAGCACACCCCGGATATATATTATATATTTCAAGCCCATACTGTATGAATATGTAAAATCCAAAGCTTTTGGAGGGTAATACATTAATGTACGTGTTTATACACATATAAATATGGTTGATGGAGCATTTACGAAATATTACAAACGCGCAATTCTACAGTTACCAATTGAGCGTCTAGTCATCCCCTGCCATACGCTTTCCTTGCATCACACGGCTCGGAACTTGAATGCAGTGCTCGTAGGTGTAGTTGCAACTTTGTTGTGCTGTGTGTAAAGTTGGGGAAGATGATAACTTATTTGGGTTTATTAAGAAATCTTCGGGAAAATCGTACGGAAGCCGTAAAAAAAACGTGTTCCCCAAGGAAATCTCCATTTTCTTTGGCCTCTCTAGTTCTTCAACACCTTCTGAAGGTTATTCAGAACGCCCACAGCGTTTGGTTAATGCTGGTGAATTGGTAGCACCAAAATCACCACAGGTGAGTCCACGCAGCCACCCGTGGGTGTCCACTGTTTATGTGTCGGTGTAATCTATAGCGACGGTGGATATGGGTCAATGTCCTCCGTTGTTCCCGCCCTGGATCACAGATGGCTCTGGGGCGGCGTCTCCCTCTCTCTCTCTCTCTAAGCCCAGCCATAGGAGTTCGTTCAACCCAATTACTTGAACGTCGATCTTCAAAATACTTGGTTGTACCTATATAATATATATATATATATATACATATTTGCGGGTCACGGGTTCGATTCCCGGGCAATAAGGCACTCTGTTTGCACCTGCACCTCCACCCAAGCTATGTGATTATTAACAGGGTACCAGATCTTCCTGGGAAACCATAACCGGCACAGGGAAAGGAACTGGCCCCCCTACCCTGATGTGTGAATATTCACTCGTCGTATAGGGCTTGGTACATGGGTGAGCTCTACCATCACCTACTAAACCGACCTCACAGACCGACCGACCGAC
Source organism: Hetaerina titia (assembly GCA_037158775.1). NCBI lineage: Eukaryota > Metazoa > Arthropoda > Insecta > Odonata > Calopterygidae > Hetaerina > Hetaerina titia. The sequence continues at coordinate 3,227,385 of JAVFHJ010000014.1, read as the reverse complement.
AGAACTCACTTCTGTTCCTAATTCCTCTTGAGAAAGGTGGTTGCACCACCGAAAATTCGAGAACTAGTGAGTTTGCTATGACTATTTAGTGAATTCACATTGTTGTGCACGTTCGTGGGTTTTCCAAGAAAGTGACTATATATATATATATATATATATATATATATATATATATATGGACGCCACAATTGACCACAAAATGAATTAGGTAACACGCAAAAGAGTGAGTCTGACCTGAAAAAGACCATGTTCATGTAATCTACAATGTGTCTCCTTATACGTGCCATCTATTTCATTCTGTGTTCTATTGTGCCGTCCAAAAGTTATACACATGTAACGCCCATTTCTCGAATAATAGGGACAAGAAGGAGGGATTGTTTCCCATAAAAATCCCCTTCCTTAGCGGCCTTAGCTTCTGCCGCCCTGGGGGGTGACGAACTCGGTCGTCGTCATGGTTACCGTATCGAACACAAACAACTCCGTAACACCCACCCTCAGCCCTCCCTTTTCTCTTCAGAAGAGCCGTATCTACGTGCTGTCCTAGCGATTGCGTTTATATATATATATATATATATATATATATATATATATATGTGTGTATATTAATATATGTATTTACTCCCGCGCCAACGCACGCTCTTCTCCTTTCTTCTGTTTTTTCCCCTTTTCGACGTAGTCTCCGGCCATTCCTTCTTCGTCTTTAAAAACGAACGCTATTTCTGACTGTGGGATTCTTTTGTCGTCATATCCGTTTCGGCCGTTCGGGTGAATGACCTACCTCGAAAAGATGGCGGCCTCCCTCCCTTCCTCTCTCTCTCTCTCTCTCTCTCTGTGCTATTTTTCCGCGCATCTGTGTTCGTCCCCGCCCACCTCACCACGCCGTTGTTGCGTTGTTCGCCGTCTCTCGGCTACGATACCCACCCCACACGCCTTCCTTCCTTGCACCATTGCTCCACAAACGCAAACACAGAGACTCTTACGCCATTGACACCTTTCTAATCATTGCCTGAGCGACGAGAGCACCGCGGAACATTTCAATATTGCATTTACAACGAACACTCGTCCGAATTATCCATTGAGGAAGGTTGAACAGTCTTAACTAGTTGCTAATCAACAGTAATTACATCTTAACACGCGGGGTAATGTTTCAAATATGAACGAAAACATCGCGCGAACATTGTCGACGGGATATTCGTACTGTAACCATGACGACGACGTGTTCGCATTGTTGTTCGAATGTCGCGATGGGATCCTATTGTCGCCGAAAGGTGTGGTGTCGCTTGAAATTTACCATTGTTAACGTTTTGCAATGGGGAGAATGTTTGCAAGTTTATGAAATAATGTCATGGGTACATTCTCAAAGGCATTTTCAACGTAACAATATTTTCTCGTACGCGATATCCAATGGGAACGTTTTAACAATGAAATTAGTTGCTAGTCAACATTAACAGCGTCCAGCACAGAAGAGAATGTTTAAAATTTTAACAATAACACCGTACGAACATTGTCGAAGGCATATTAGGACCGTTACCATGACGGCGATGGGTTAGCGTTTACATTTGATAGCGTCTTGCAAGCGGGAGAATGTTTAACATTGCTAAAAATGGGGTTTCTTCTGAATACATTCACTATTACGAGTGCCCAAATAATAATTCAGCCGCCAAGATTACTTATTTTACATCATATTACCCCCGATAAAGCCTTTGTTGACTTAATTCATTGTTGATCACGCCCTCGAAGATGGAGCGTGTCCATGGTGATTTCTTGCCATTGTTGCCTATCGAGCTAGTTCCTTTGTTACACTGATGAGTGAGTATTGTTGTCGTTGTATTAGTCTAGGGATGGTTACCGTAAATTCCGCCTACCTCCGTTTCGGCTACGTCGAGTCCTGTGCGTAGTCAGGGAGGTAGGATGTCATGGGGAGCTCGGATACGTTAATTTGAAGTACCGTTGCTCTGAACCCCACTCAGTCCCATCTCCCCTCCCTCTCTCTCTTCCTTGCGAACCGCCCACGCAGTGGGGAGGTTAACGACCTCTGACCCCACCAAAAACGGAAGGCCCTACGCAAACTGACTGCTGTGCTAGGAATCCCGACTCTGGGACAACGCGGAACAAGAGTTTACACTCGTAATGAATGGAAAAGATTGCATTCCACACGGCGTTCTATTTCTATCGTAAATTTCCCACTTGATGAAGCATAAAAAAAGCCTTTAATTACGGTTTTCCCCGAAATCATATGCCATCCAATCCATAATAACGCGCGGTATTAACCAAACAGTAACTTAAAACAGGTATTCCACCAGCATTACACCTGAAAATGCATTAATACGTCGCTGGATCGGTTTTTTTAAATGACTTCATGCGTAACGCGCGTTTGCGCGCTCAACTCTCTTCATTTGTTTTACGTAGGTTCGTTCATTTCGGAATTCATTTGTTTTTTTTTTAAATGCATTCAGGCTTTCGAGCTTTAAGTTCCGCTTTGGGTGAAAGTTTATCTAATTTTTTATTTAAAAATTAATTTTTTCAATTATCCTTTGTTGTTGTTGCATAAAAAATAACAATTAATTAACGTTTTTAATGTTATATATATATATATATATATATATATATATATATATATATATATATATATATATATATATATATATATATATCGATATATGATATTTTGTGAGATCGGTGTTAGTTCCTATTCCAAAAAAGGCAAAGTCTAGGTCATGTGAGGATTACAGAACAATAAGTTTGATATCCCACGCAGCTAAAGTTATTCTCAGGATCATCAACAAAAGGATAGAGAGTAAGGCAAATGATTACTTAGGGGATGATCAGTTTGGGTTTAGGAAAGGAAGAGGTACGCATGTGATGCCATTGCAGTAATGAGATCACTAATCGAAAGAGGAATATAGAGAATACAATTAGGACGTATTTGCATGCTTCGTATGATAAATGAAAAAGGCGTTTGATAGAGTGAATTGGGAGGAATTAATGCGTGTATTGCAGAAAATAGGAATGGATTGGAATGGGGACAGGAGACTGATCCGCAACCTGTACATGTCTATCAGATTGCTATCAGGTGCGAGTGGGGAACGGAGAGTCCGGATGGGCAGTGTTAGGAAGAGGTGTAAGGCATGGGGTGTACATTATTATCACCGGTGCTGTGCAGCATATATGTGGAGGAAATGATTAAAGAGGCATTATGGGAAACACTTTATAGATAATAGGAATGAAGGTCGGAGGGGAATTGTTGTGAAATCGGTTAGGTTTGATTGGATGACCAAGCATTAGTTGCTCAGTCAGCCAATGAAGGGGTTGCGAGCATTGCTGAGTGAATTGGAGGTTCAGTGCGATAGATATGGGATGAGAATCAATATTAATGAAACAAAGGTTATTGTGGTTTTATCCAAGAAAGGAAAAGGCTTCAGCTAAGAACATTGAAATAGGATAGGGGGAAAGAATAGAGCAGAATAGAACTGTTTATATACGTATCTCTGGATGTGTTTTGGACCAACACGGTGTCAAAGTAGTATTGGGGACGTAAGGAGGAGAAGAATTGCGCTATATTAGGTTAAAGAGGCTTTCTCAAGGAGGAGGGAGTTGATGACGGGGACGTTGAGTATGGATAGGTTAAGAAAGGACTCGTGTAAGAATACACTCTGATATGGAGCGTAGCTATGTACGGCGCGGAAACGTGGTCGCTGAAGCAGGAGGATGGGAAGCATAGATTGGAAGCTATTTGAGAGAGATGTGGGTGTGCTGTGAAGAATGTAAGGAGGATGTGAAATGGACCGAAAGAAGGAATTAGCAAATGAGGGGAAGTGCAGTACTGGAGATGGTGGGTGAGGAGAGTGGTTGTTTGAGAGAAATCCCATGGAGGCAGATGAAAGATGGATGAAGGGCGTATTGAGCAGCAATTGTGGGATGTTGAAGGAGAGTGTAATAGAGGGGAGAATGTTGGGCAAGCGAGGTAAGGGAAGGAACAGGATAGGGATGTCTTATAGATAGGGGATGAAGGGAGGAAGGAAGTACACAGAGATGAAAAGAGGGAGTTAATGTATAGAGAGTAGTTTGCTGGATTGGGTTTTGTTTGGAGTTACAAAATGTTTATTTGATAGTTGTGTCCATCGAAAAACCTACCCTAACCAGTAGATTAATATATATCGCGATATATAGTGTAAATATATTATATATATATACATATACATATATATATATATGTACACAAGAGCAGGATATTGTGACTGTAACATGTAAAGATTACATGAATATAACACGAAATGGCGATGGACGCTATAGCCAGATGATAGCCTCCTCCTCTTCCCACGTGACCTAATTCCACCCCCATTCCCTCATTTAACCCACCCCCAACCCCCACCCAACCCCCTCCTTCCGCCCCCGGGGTCGACGAACTCCAAGCCACGAGGAAAATTCTCTCTTTCGAACTTCGCTGTGCATTATGGACATGACCCACTGGTTAGCTCACTTGGTACGCGTATTGTGAATGTATGTATATATATATATATATATATATATATATATATATACAGACACACAAACACACGAGATGTGTGTAATACGGGAATCTTTTCGCTAAAAAAATGAACAGGAACTTTTTCATTTCGCTTTGGGTTTGGGAGAGTCCGATTGTCAACTTTTTCCTATTATTATGTTGGTACACATGCCCCTGAAGTTCGATATAAAACTTTCAACTGTTTCCATAGTGGACTTTGTGTCTGTGACTAAGCCACTTAAAGGTTAGAGACGTGTTTTATTAGCTCGAAGCTATTATCGTTTGTTAAAAGAAATTGATCGAAGAATTTGTATCATCAAAATTTGCGTAAATAATTAAATAAAGCGTAAAACAAAGAGTGTGTGTGAGTGAAATGTCTTGAAATTAAAAGGTAACTCAAATGGTGTGAGTCTGCTATGAGTGTAATCAAGAGTTTACTACGAGTGGTATATAAGCGTCGTGCCCAAGAAGAAGGCCGTGAAGAGACCTTGTAGATGAAGACGGACGCAATCAGACGCCCCAGCACATCAACAATCGATGAAGACGTGGAATAAAAGTGAAGTAAGAAATGGTTATTAATGAACGATCGCCGAATCACAATTAGAAAGAGGTCGCTTATTGGATGAATGAATGATGTTGGCGATATATATATCGATTGGATCATTGGATCGTGACATCACTTCCAATTTATTGGGTATGAAACATGGCGTGGCAGAGAAATTCGTTCCAAAATGGCTTCTGCACCAATGCACCAGCTCACACACACTTCGATTGCTTGTTCGTGAGTGTTTGGCCAAAAACAATACTGTACATACGATGTATGTAGCCCCCCCCCAGCCTCCTCCATATTCCCCCAAGATGTGGATTATCTCCGTGTGTTTGACTTTTTCCCATATTTCCTATTGAAATTAAGAGAATCTTAAGAAGGGAGGGCCGTCGTCTTACAACAGCCGTAGATAACATTAAAAGCACATCGCTGGAAGAACTAAAGGCTGCCATATATCTCAAAGATCGAGAGTTTGAGAGAAGTGTGTTTAAGGGGGGATTGGAAGAAGCGCTGGCGCACAAGTAAGTGCATTAATCTCCAATTTGGGGGACTACTTTGAAAGGTGACCAAACATCAATTGTATTAAGAATAAATATATGAATATTATTGTCCGGAATATTAAAATTCCCGTTAGGGTTTTGAACGCGCCTCGTATGTATGTATGTGTTTACGTTCTCCTGTGGTTCTGTGTTACGTAACTGAGTCGTATCTGTTTCGGATTGGATGTCCGTTCCATTTTCCAGTCATCGCTGAACTTCCGGTGAAAGTCCTCTGATAGAGTGAAATTCTTTCTCTGCATTTCTCTCCGCGATACCTGAGGTGGGCAGAGGGAGGGAGATTTCACTTTCAATTGGCCCTGATTCGCGATACGATGCCTCGATCCACAGCGAAACTTTCATTTTCCAGGCCAGAAGACAAAAATAAGGGCATTCTGTAAAGGATCCGTGTTATCCACGAGTTTTTCCGCGTCTTAAACGTAGAATCCTTCACGAAAATAAGAATCTCGTGTGTCTTAAGACGCTTTCCTTAAACTTTACGCGTGCCTACAAAATCGATCGTGAGTGCAACGATCCCCTTTCCTTACCGATCGCCGTAAAATTACCGAGAAATGTACTGGACAGCTGTTCATACGGTGGTTAGTGCTCTGAAAAAAGAATATATATATATATATATATATATATATATATATATATATGTATATAGCCGAGACGAGTTCGTGTGCAGATTTCAAACCATGTTATTATTCCCGTTGCTATGGCGCTTGAAAGTTTTTCAATATGGCCTCTCAGTTCGCTTATTTGTCAAGAAATAGCTCGTATATTGAATGATTATTCTTCACAGTTTGACAGATTGAGGTTCTAAACAGCATTTTCGTGAAGATGACGGCGTAAGTCGAGTGTATATGCCTCGGGTTACGTCTTCAAATGTCAGCTGACCCAATGTTCCTTCATGTAACGTGATCTCGGGACGTATTTCTTAAGATTGGACATTATAACATTAGTGTTTTCCGGTCAAACAAATTGTAATCTGAAGGCGGCGAATTGTGTATAAATGTACTCAATAGATGGTCGTGTCCATCATACGAGACGTCGTATCTAATTTTTAAAAAATGGAGTAAGGTTTACGTTATTCAATTATTATTAGCTGCGATGCGAGTTTCCTACGCGCTTAACGTTCGCCAAATAGTTCGGCAAATGTTTGATTGAGTTGGAAGCGGATTTTTCGTAATGGACCGAAAATCACTCGAAAAACGGCGTGAATGCATTAATTTCGCGTACAAACCGACGTAAAACCATCTCTCAGAATCATTTCGTCATTATAATTCAGTCCGGGGATTCATTTATGTCATTACGAACCGATTAAGTGGATTACGAAGTCATCGGAGATGATTTTCCCCATCCGGAATCTGGAAGATTTCGTGTTTAGCGGTTCTTAAGGTTCATGTCGGGAGTTTTTCGCGGTTTCCACAGCGACGGTCGTTTCCATGGTCCCCGTTTCGTGTCGAGCGGGAGGCGGGGCTTTCGTGTGATGCCCAAAGCGTGGATCACTTTCAATCTCTGTGCCAATAACCGCTCAACCTACATTCTTCCATCCCGAGCGACGGATCTGGCTCCACACTTTCTCCCAACTCTCATTTCCACTACGAAATAGAAGCACTAATATTCAATAAATGGTTTAAATATCATTTACCTTCGACCGCTTTGCTCTTAGAAGATTAATGCGTTCATTTCAACTCCAAAAACACTTTCAATTTCCAAAAATTGAACGTATTGACAAAGAACAAAGATGGCGCCGTTGCGAGGGTAAACACGCTCGGCATTTGTGTCCGATCCTTTGTTGATAGTCTTGTTGTTTATTTGTGTAAACTCGTATAGCGATAATTCTGGTAGTTTTCGTAACCGGGGTACTTTGTGCAATTTCGTGTAACACGATTAAACAATAAATAAATAGGACATACGTGTATTTTCGTATTTATCTATGTTTGTTTATTTCAAATCATTTTCGATCGTCATATTTCCAAACAGTTACCATTCCAATAGCAACGGGGATCAGTGTACGTATTTTATTGCAAAATAAATGGCTTTTTGTCGGTTTTACTGTCGTAATGATCATATTAATGTTGTAATTAAGTGTGAAACGCATTGGATATGATGTTAAGTGATTACGGAGGATTAAATTATTATTAGTAAGTACATTAACATTGCGAGCATTTTGAGTGTTTGTTTATACCTACGTTGGCAACGCGTTTCTCAGTCTTTTTCCCTTTTCCGACACACTAATCTTTGTTGTTATAATTCTAGAATTGTTCCTAAGTCGATTATTTAGATAAAATCGATTATGAACGGTGTACAACATCGATTTAGTTGTAAACATTGCGCGATATACGTTAAGGTAGCGTCGAAGACTGATTTTGTAATGTCGTCCGTGGTTTTATGGCGTTCAACCAACAATCCTGGCACGTGGTTCGTCGATCCGAGCCATAAAGACGTTTTAAATTAAGGGAGGGGGTTTCTAAGTTCCTAATTCCGCCCTGCAGGTCGATTTGCGGGGCGAAATTGGGACATGGCGAAGGATATCGGACGCCCGACTCGCCGAAATGGTATCGCGAGGCCAAACACCTCCTGACCCAGATTCCCGCCTCGTGATTGGTCAATACCACCGCCGCCGCCGCCGCCTCATGATAGTCTTTTATTTTTTTCCTTCGCCTGAGTCTGATTTGGAGGGGAATGTGTGTGTGTGTGTGGGTATGAGAATGTTTGGCGGTCGACTATATCCCCTCGCCCCGCCAGTGCGTTGAACTCTTGCTCCCTCCTTACCGATACGATGTGAGCTTCGATACGCAAACTGATTTTTCGACGCGATTTTTAGCATCGATTCCCGTAACATCGCAATGGGAAAATCATCTAATTTTCTGTTCGTATAATTTTTCGATATGCGGATCGATGTTTGATTTGCATTTATCGGAACGTAGATTAAAGTCGAAGGAATCGGTAAATGCGATGGTCTCTACGACGGGAACGCGAAGAAATGTCACTATTATCGATGGAATACTTAATTTAATTTAAATCGAAGTTCATCGATGAACGACATATCGAAAATCGATTCGACGATTGCGTCAATGTATTAAATTTTAGATTCATCGCGAGGTTATGAATCGATTAATCGAAGATCTCGAGGGGAACACACAGATGGAAAGAAATTAAAAATTAAAAGAGATACTTCAATGATGAAAAATTCAATATGTCGACACACAATCGATTTATCGAGGTATCGATTTTCAAAAAAATGAATCGTCGCATCGATATATCGATTGTATCTCGCGATACATAGTAGACATTAAGTTCAATTCGGTATTTGTTAAATTTCGATTCGAATTAATTGAAACATGAGATGATTCGAAATATCGATATATCGAATATTAAATGTATTATCGTAAGAAATCGATTTTTTTTTAAATACTGTCCCGACGTTATGCAAGCGTTAAACGAATGCCACGCCGTGCCATAGCGTACCAGAAAATGGCGAAATCACAATCGTCCCAGTTTTCCGCGAGTCAGTTCAAGCCGAGACCCAATTAATGGTCGTCGACTCATTTCCTTGACACGTTTTTACCCTCCCCCCTCTCTCCCTCTCTCCCGAGGGGCATTGTGGGGAGGATTTTTCAATATCCCCCACTCCGATTTGTCGAAGAGTGTGTCGGCGGTTGATTTGCGCAAATTCGTTATTCACGCTTTTTCGCACAAAATCGTGATCGTAAGATACGCCGAAAAAAATGTTCTGAGCGACTCGCGCGAATGTAATTCTTTTGTGAACGGTTCACAGATGAACGATCGAAATAGGAATTATTCAGTGAACGGTTCTGCATTAAATGAACGATTACGTAACAATGAAATAAGAATTTATCAATTGAACTCTTCCCGATTAAATGAACGAGAACGGATCAATCATTTTTGAGTTATTAAAAAGTGAACGGTTCTCAAAAAAATGAACGATTACGTACTAATCCAATAGGATTTCATTCATTGAATGGTTCACAATTAACTGAACGATGTCATACAAATCCAAGAAGATTCAATCAATAGAACAGTTCTCGATGGAATGAACGATTACGTCCGAAATTGAATGAGATATTATGAAGTGAACGGTTCTTCATTAAATGAACGATAACGTACCAATCAAACAAGAGATTATTTCGACCGCGTGAACGTTTCTCGAACATATGAACGATTACCCATGCATCAAATGAGGTATAATGAAGTGAACGGTTCTCAAATAAAGGAACGGTTACATATTAATCAAATGCGACATAATGTAGTGAACGGTTCCAAAATAAATGAACGAATACGTATCAATGAAATGAGATCTAATAAAGCGAACTGTTCTTTATTAAATGAACGGATGCGTCCCAATCAAATATGATACAATAAAGTATACGGTTCTCGATGGAATGAACGACTACGTGCAAGTGAAATATGATGCAATAAAGTGAACCGTTCTTTAAAAAAATGAAACATTACGTGCGAATCAAATAAAAAATAATAAAGTGAACGGATCTCGAAGTAAATGAACGAATACGCGACATTCACAAGATCCGTTCACATATAATTTCGAACCGAATGACGATAATGTCGGACGACTCGACATTGTGAGAGTCGGAATGTTCTCTGATCGGGTCGTCTAAACATTGAGGCGTCAGCGCGTCACAGGGAAACACTCTGGTGGGCGTTTTTGTGCGTTGAACGAGTCGAGGGTGAAGGACCGACCGATTCACACGCGATGAGTGTGCGATACGAGGTAAGCGGGAGGGGAGGATTATTTATAATTGAAACACAACTGAACGATTCTCGAGAAACGATTCTCGAGAACGATCACGCGAACGGAACGACTCTTCGCAAAACGTGCCTCGTTGAGTCGGGTCTTACAGTTGAGTGCAATGAACCGAAGTCATCTCGGAATGGCCCCGCCGCCCATTGTTTCCCGTCGTCATGGAAACGGGCGGGAGGTAATCTTTGCAGCACACGTAAGATTGTATATATATATATATATATATATATATATATATATATATATATATATATATATATATATATATATATATATATACAGCAGGTCGCGGTGGTGTAGTACGTTGGACTACTGACCGGAGGGTCCCGGGTTCGATTTCCGGGCAAGTCACTCTGGACACCCAAGCTATGTGATTTTTCGGGTACCAGATCTTCCTGGGAAACCATAACGGGCACAGGGAAAGGAACTGGCCCCCCTTCCCTGATGTGTGAATATTCACACGCCGTATAGGGCTTGGTACATGGGTGAGCTCTACCATCACCTACTAAACCGACCTTCGGGTTGATTACTGTGTTTATATATATATATATATATATATATATATATATATATATATATATATATATATATCAAAAAGCAGACCTAAGATATCGGCCTCCAAATTCTTAAGAAATGAGATGTTCCTTGAGGGAAGTTCTGGGAAGCAGTCAGTCAAAGTCGAAGTAAGAAAGGGTCGATAAATGCCTCATTCCAGGGATCATGGACCTCTGATGAACGGATGAGTCATTCCCGCGAGTGACCCGCTCATTCCAGGAATACTCGGTTCAGTGATTTCTTCATCGCTCCCGAGAATCGTTGGCGGGGGCCAATGACACCGCGTGGCACCTTAAGGTCGCCGGGTTTTTCCCTTTTTGGAGGCCGCTCTCAGGGGAATAAAGAGGGCAGACCCGCTTCTGCGATTAATCGCATAAATTTCTCGTGGGTTCTCGCAAGAGTCGTTCGTATGAGCCGGTGAGTCACTCCCTTTTCAATGGTTGTGAATTGATCGGATCACTAGACTCTTGGGACTGCTGAGCCGAACAGGGCGAATTGAAGAAGAACCATAATGACCGCGTCAATTTGTGAAGTAAGGGGAAGAAAAATTGCGCTAAATTAGGTTTAAAGAGGCTTCCACACACAATAAGGAGGAGGGAGTTGAAGTACTGGGGACGTCGGAGTATTAGTAAGATGTTTAAGACAAAAGACTCGCGCAAGAATACACTTTAAATATGGAGCGTAGCTATGTGTGGCTATGGAAACGTGGTTGTCATTGATAAGCAGGAGGATAGGATAGGATAGACGTAGATTGGAGGCCATTTGAGAGAGAGAGAGAGATGTGGGTGTGTTGTGAAGAATGTAAGGAGGAGGTGAAATGGACCGAAAGAAGAAGGAATTAGCAAATGAGGGGAAGTGTAGTATAGCTAAGGTGTGGGGTGTGTGTTGGGGTGGGCGAGGAGAGGGGTTTGTTGGGAGAAATCCTATTATTGGAGGCGGACGATATTATATATTTCTTCATAAACACAGTACTAATCAACCCTAATAAAGCCGGTTTGGTACAGGTGATGGTAGAGCTCACCCATGTACCAAGCCCGACGGCGTGTGAATATTCACACATTAGCAGGGTGTTAAGAGGGCCAGTTCCTTTCCCTGTGCCGGTTATGGTTTCCCAGGAAGATATCTGGTACCCAGATAAAAATCAACTAGCTTGGGTGGAGCTGCAGGTGCAAACAGAGTGCCTTATTGCCCGGGAATCGAACCCGGGACCCTCCGGTCAGTACTACAAAGCTCTACCCACGAGACCACCGCGACCCATACATATATATAGTTCAGAGTTCTGTTCCTAATTCCTCTTGAGAAAGGTGGTTGCACCACCGAAAATTCGAGAACCAGTGAGTCCCTCTTTTATATGTTCTAGTTTCTGTGTTTGTGTCGACTAGTTAGTCCATTTTTCATTATGTAAATGAATAGTGTTCATATATATGTAATATATATATATATATATATATATATAGATATATATATTATAAGTATATATATATATAATACACAGTAATCAACCCTTATAAGGTCGGTTTAGTAGGTGATGGTAGAGCTCACCCGTGTACCAAGCCCTATACGGCGTGTGAATATTCACACATTAGCAGGGTATTAAGGGGGGCCAGTTCCTTTCCCTGTGCCGGTTATGGTTTCCCATGAAGACATCTGGTACCCAGTTAAAAATCATATAGCTTGGGTGGAGATGCAGGTGCAAAAAGAGTACCTTGCCCGGGAATCGAACCCGGGACCCTCCGGTCAGTAGTTCAACGCTCTACCCACGAGACCACCGCGACCCACTGTATATATATATATATATATATATATATATATATATATATATATATATATATATATATATATATAATCCGGACCTTTCTGCTTCTCTTGTTGCTTATCATAGTCGGGATTCCGAGAAGAAATCTCTTGGCCCTCCTCAATTCTGACTTAATCTCCGCCGATCCCATGATCCTCTCTGTTCCCCCCCACAACTCCTCTTGGAACTCAAGAATGACGCGCGCGAAGTTTTCCTCCACCCACAAGGAGGAGGAGGAGGAAGCGTGCAACTGAGAAGCGGGAGGGGGAGAGGGGAATAGATATGAATACAGGATAAAAATCGCCATTTCCACTCGCTCGCTCGCTCCAGGCCGTCCGAGGTCGTCAACCCCATCGCTGGCCCAGTTCCAGCCATGCCCGCCGAGCGGCACCACCGTCACCCACCCGAGTTTTTTTTTTTACCACGAGGCCATTCGCCCGCGGATAACATCCACTACTCAGTCGGTCAACAGAGCTCGTGTTGAAGAGTCGCACCGTGTGTCCGTTTGTGGACGTGAATACGGACATATAGACAACCTCTCCGTCTACCTGGACACGTCTACTGTTCGTCTAGGAGGAGAAAGTGTCGTAGATTCCCTGGATTTCTCGCATAAATCTCTAGTGATTGTTCAGCATCTTTGTTCTCGCTTGAGGAAGAACCATCATCTTCACCGCGACCCTTCGAAGGATAATCAGCAGTGCTACGAAGCTTCTGAAGATAGCCTAAGCGTTTGAGTTGGATACCTTAAAGGACGCCGAGTTCGACAAACTCTTATCCATTCCCAGAACGGAGATTATCTCATATTTTTTTTGTGTTTAGTCGTTAAGAACGCGTTTCTAACTCTCGAAATCCGCCAGTTTGACTCTGCGGTCATCACGAGGGCTTTGTGTGGCTATACAATTGTGTATTTGACCCCGCAGAAGGGACATCTGACCTGAAGAACATGAACTTTTGGTCGTTTTGTCCTACGGAGCTGCCGCGTGATAAACCATAAAGGCATATCTTTGACGCATATATATATAGGACGAAATCTTGGGGGCATTTCGTATCATTCAACATATCCTCATTCTTGGGGTTTTCGCGCGTGTGGTGCAGCCTTGAAGGTTCGTTTTTGGTTGTGTGTGGGAACCATTAAAAAACTAATAAGACGCCTTTATCCGGCGTGTTTATCTAAAGTTTCAGTGGTAGGACGCGCTCAGCGGCCATATTCCACTCTGGGTTGAAGTAGGGGAGGGCGTGAGTGCGTTCGTGTGCGTGCTAAAGGGCCGAGAGAGGTCTTTGACTGCCTGACCCACTTACCATACCCCTCCGCCCTCAAGGAAAGTGTTTGGAACAGTTTCTCTTTCGAGTAACACCCAGGAGGTTTAAAGGAGGTGGGAGTCGATGGTCGTATCTGTATGGTTGGTTCCCCTGCTGGCTTAACAGATAGTCTCCCCCCCCCCTCTCCACCTCTGTAGACGTCATAGGGCAGTCCTACCCCTTCCACTTCGTGGGGTTAAGGAACTCCATTAAGGTCTCTCGTTCTCATCACTGAGAAACCCCACGATCTTACTCAGTCTCCAGCCAAGCTTCGCGATGGACGGTAGTCGGGAACGCGTCTTTGTTTTTTAACAGCGGTTTCCACGACAACAGTGGAGGATACTCTTTCGATTTAACTTCAATAATATCGAAAAGACTCGTGTCTGTTCGTGATTGGATCGATGTTTGATATTACTGTCGAAATCGAGTGGAGTTCTCGATGATTCCGATTCTGTAGACTTGAAGTCGTCCGGCTTTCATAAACTCCGACCGATTCACTTTCACCGTTCGAGGGAGGCGGTCCTAATTTCGCCCGCGGTGGACGTCATCGGTTCTTGAAGATGTCTATACGATCTGGGAGCGTCAGTGCTGGATTACCAATACTGTGGATTATTTCTGCAAGGTTTTCTTGTACGCTAATGTACATGTGAGCGACGCCAATTTGGATTTATCTTGAGATTTAAGATATAAGTGTGCCCAATCAGCAATAGTGTCTTGGAGATCGTTCACGCGCGGGAAAGGTGAAAGTTCACGCGGAAAGACAAGGAGAAAGACAAGGGTGAAGGAATTCGCCTTTTTTTGCAACCCCAACTTCATGCGTGGATATCTCCATCGTGATCAATCCCATGAGGACATTGTTGACGTCGAGGGAAGGGTAATAGTACCCTGATTCATGTATCCAAAGCATATCCTGAGGGTACGAAGGGTTTACGGGATATATCAAGTCAAAGTGTGCGTGGACATTTTCCCCAAATCCATAGGGTACCTCAAGGAAGAGTTTTAGGTCCCCCTCAAATTTTTCTCCATCCCAAAAAAAAAGGATTTGATTCGTTCTCCTGAGTCGTCTCAGTTGAACGGATCGGGGGATCGACTCCCCCCCCCCCAATTAAGTCAGTATTCCTTTTTGAGTCCCGATTTTTTCGAACGGGTCTCTTCATCTAAAGATGGCTGTGATAAGGCTGCAAGATTTCACCACGACAAGTCTTCCTTCGAATCGCAAGAAGACGTCGTGCTTGGAACTGGGCGAAGGCACGAGGAAGAAGCTGATGAAGCTTATTGTCAGCTGTCATTGTTCGCGCGGGAAAGACAATGGTGATTGCTCCGGCAACTGTCGTCATGACGTCGCGAGTGGTGACTCCAGCGACAGCTGCCCACACAGATCGGCCGACAATGACGTCTCGGCAGTGCCTGCGGATTGTCCCGGCAACGAATCTGGTTGTCAGGAGAGGCGGAGGATTCGCAGGAAACGTCGAGAGAGGAGAGAGACGTCCGCTACCGCCAATTCTCACCCGAGAAACGGCAACCCTCTCACGAATGTTGTTGGCAACATTGTTGTCAAGGATATAGTCAGTACAGAAGGGGAAGAGAGTGGATTGGCCAGCGATGACGAAGCTGGAGATGATAGCAGCCATGATGAAGACGAGGTGAATAGACGATTCTCTCATTTTTTTAATGATTTTCTAACTTTTTGAGTTTTTTCGCGAATTTTTTGGCGAATTTTTTGGCGAATTTTTTGTTAAATAATTTTACCAAATTTTTTTGTCGAATTTTTTACGCAAAAAAATTTCCGATCTAAGTTTTGCCCAAGTTTCACTCGTAATATTCGTCCAAATACGTCACGTGACGTGCGCATGTATATTTCCCCATCCATTTTTTTATGCGTACCGAGTGGGATTAAACATTAAGGATTGTCGTGTTTGCGTTAAGACATTATTGTTTTTTGCGTGAATTTTTTTTATGTCACGTGAGATTTTCGTGAAAAAAAAAAACCCCCCCCCCAATGAAACCGGTGTTTTTTTTATCACGGATAGATTTTTTTACCGAAGCGAATTGTTTTTTAAGCACTAATTTTGGGATTTTCGTTCAATTTTTCCATGTAAAAAAATGGTGCACGTGTTTTTTGCATGTTTTAAGCTTGCAAAATCCCGAAAAAAACAGTAAATCTGTTTTTTTTCGGCCGTTTTAAGCGCCTTTCGTACGTTTTTTTAAATATGCTTGAGAAAGATCGCTCCTTCCACAATGTCCGTTGAAATACGTAGTCAAAGATCAATTCTCCGTCTCGAATTCGTCTCCGAACTCAAATCTAAATCTAATCTCGCCCCGCGCCCATCGTTAATCTTTTGTTTTTGCACATTCGTATTGTCTTAACCAACTCGCGCGCGTGCAGAAACGTTACGACTTTTATTTTTTCGCTCCTTCGCTCTCGCTCCTTCTTTTGTTTTCAACTCCCCGGATACCCCCCCAAACGACTAAGGCCCCGGATCGAGCGTTGGGGAAACGAAATGAGACTATATATTTATTTTTTTTTTCATTTAACGCCCCCGGGGGGAAACTGCCGCGTCGCCATGGTTACGGGTTCAACGGCCAAGATGTCGAAAGACATCGCGACCGTCTTTTCCGAAATCCACCCACCCCTCCCGCCCTCTCAGTACATGTTCGAAAATCTCCTTGTTATATGATATATATATATATAATATTTATATATATATATAAATAATATATATATATATATATATATATTTATATATATATATATATATATATATATATATATATATATATATATATATATACATTCAGACACGAAATACCGCCATATGGCGAATAAATATTCATTCACATTGAAATAGAGATAAGGAAAATGGGAAAGGAACACATATAAAGGACTATATATATATATATATATATATATATATATATATATATATATATATATATATATATATATATATATACATTCAGACACGAAATACCGCCATATGGCGAATAAATATTCATTCACATTGAAATAGAGATAAGGAAAATGGTAAAGGAACACATATAAAGGACTACATATATATATATATATATATATATATATATATATATATATATATATATATATAATACACATATACATATATATATGTACATAGATGATTTCTTCGAAGTAACACGGAAGTGTTGAATAAAAAACTTAGACAGTAATACACAGCACGAGAACACATAAAAAGAACACTCACAATAATATCTTGATAATTTCGACGGACTCGAGCTCCGTCTTCTTCGGAAGATAAGATATGACTCTATATCGATATATATGATATATATATATATATATATATATATATATATATATATATATATATATATATCCTGATGATTCTGATGACGACGGCCGTGTCGTCGAAACGTTAATATCCAATGTAAGTGTCCTTCTTTTATGTTTCTATGTGTGTGGTGTTTTTTGTGTTAGTGTTTGTGTGTTTGTGCGTCGCAGGAGAGCGTCTTTTCCAAGTTTATACATACATACATACATATATATATATATATATATATATATATATATATATATATATATATATATATATATATATATCGAATATCGATATCGAAAATCTTTTTTTTCCCCTCGATATTTGTCATGGGTTTTTTTACTGTGGTGTGTAGGTGGTTTTTTTATATTTGCGGGTGAAATTTAAATTGTTTAGAAATTGGTAATGCTGTTTTTTTTATTGTTATCCATTTTTTAAGGGTTTTTTTATATACGGATCATTTCACGCGAATTCATTTTTTTACGTATTTTTCTCACGTATCCGGTTTTTTTCTTTGCGTGATCACATGCGTGATTTCTTTGCGCCAATTTATTCGCACATGCATTTTTGCACAGAGAGGAAACCTTTTCAGTATATCTTTATAAGAAAAAACTATGACATAAAACGACATCGAGAGTTTCACGCAAAACCATTGGAACTCTGCCATTTTTTTACGCCAATTCATTGCACAAAAAAGACATTTGAAGAGAATCTTTAAAAAAATTGCAAATTCCACGTAAACTCAGTTCCGAAGCCGCCAACTCTAACGTGAAGTATGTTCAATCAACCGTTTACAATATCTACGTAAGTTGGGTGTCGTGAAATCGTTACATTTGCGTAAGTTTTTTAAGGTAATTTTCTTCAAATAATAAACGATGTTTTCTTCATTTGTTTTTCTAAAAAATCGATTTTCATTTTTTTCGCGTTTTCCTGCTATTTATTTCTTTTAAGGTACGTCCCATCACCTCCAAAGATTTGCGGTAGATTCCCGATAAAATATGAATCAAGGTTTCGCTACGTGCATCCACGTACATCGGGTACCCTTTTCCTAATTATCATGTTTTATCACGCGGTCCATGTCGTTCGTGTGATATTCTACGTCAGCCATGATTACAATGACGCAAACTACGTTGCGAAAACTTAAAAAAGTCACGTGTAACAATTCTTTGAGTCAAAAAATCGTTTTAAGACCCGGAAAGTTTCGTGATCTCGACATTAATCAGTGTTTCCCCCTTCCCCCTCTCTTCTCTTTCCCGTTTTCCAGGGATTTTTCCGTCGCAGCATCCAGCAAAAAATCCAGTACAGACCATGTACCAAGAACCAGCAGTGCAGCATCCTAAGAATCAACAGGAATCGGTGCCAATACTGCAGGCTTCGGAAATGCATAGCGGTTGGAATGAGCAGAGACGGTAAGGGAAAACTCATTTCCACAAATCCCCCCCCCCCCCCAAAAAAAAAGACTTACGGTAATTGCGCGCGGCGGCCATCTTCCTCCTCCCCCTCCCCCCACACACGTGAGCCAACATCTCCGCTTTCTGATCTAAAACGCCATAGAATCAATCCATTGCTCTACCACGTCGAAATAGAGTTGTTTAAATCTCCGATAATGATTGTTGGATGGCCTTTTTTTCCGATAATTAGTCATGATACAAGTTTCACCTTTACGAGGCGTGTTCAAATAATTAACGGGAATTTCAATATTCCGGACAAATGATATTCATATGTTTATTCTTAATACAATTGATGTTTGGTCACCTTTCAAAGTAGTCCCCCAATTTGGAGATTAATGCACTTACTTGTGCGCCAGCGCTTCTTCCAATCTCCCCGTAAAACACACTTCTCTCAAACTCTCGATCTTTGAGATGTATGGCAGCCTTTAGTTCTTTGAGCGATGCGCTTTTCATGTCATCTACGGCTGTTGTAAGACGACGGCCCTCCCTTCTTAAGGTTCTCTTGATTACAATAGGAAATATGGGAAAAAGTAAAACACGCGGAGATAATCCACATCTTGGGGGAATATGGAGGAGGCTGGGGGGGGGGGCTACATAGATCGTATGTACAGTATTGTTTTTGGCCAAACACTCACGAACAAGCAATCGAAGTGTGTGTGAGCTGGTGCATTGGTGCAGAAGCCATTTTGGTACGAGTTTCGCGGCCACGCCATGTTTCTTACCCAAGAAATTGGAAGTGATGCCATGATGCCATGATCCAATCGATATATATATCGCCAACATTATCATTCATTAATCGATAAGCGACCTCTCTCTAATTGTGATTCGGCGATCGTTCATTAATAACCATTTCTTACTTCACTTTTAAATCCACGTCTTCATCGATTGTTGATGTGCTGGGGCGTCTGATTGCGTCCGTCTTCATCTTCAAGGTCTTCACGGCCTTCTTATTGGAAACACGACGCTTATATACCACTCGTAGTGGTAAACTCTTGATTATACTCATAGCAGACTCACACCATTTAAGTTACCTTTTAATTTCAAGACATTTCACTCACACACACACTTTGTTTTATGCTCAATTTAATTTTTTACGCTAAATTTGATGATACGAATTCTTCGATCCATATCTTTTAACAAACGAAAATCGCTCCGAGCTCATTGAAACACGTCTCTAACCTTAGTAGTGGCTTAGTCACAGACACAAAGTCCACGATGGAAACAGCTAGAGAGTTTTATATCATACTTCAGGGGCATGTTTACCAACATGATAATAGGAAAAATGTTTGACAATCGGTCTCTCTCTCCAAGGCCCAAAGCGAAGCGAAATAAAATTCTCGTTAATTTTACGAACGCGCCTCGTATTTGGGTCGTAATTCTGTTACGCCGCTCGGGATGATCGCACCGCCGATTTTCTCATACGCTCACCCCCTTCCCCAGGAATCCCCTTCCTGGCCTCGCAGTTTCTCATAGTCGGCATGTGAAACCACTCTCCGCGCGTTGTGTAGAAAGGGAAAAAACAGTTGACGGGGCACGCGCGCGCTCTCACTTGCTAGTTTTTTATTTTAAGTGTGTCAATCGGGACGGAGTGTAGAAGTCGGTTGTTTTCTCCCATCAAACCCCTCGAAACACACTTTCGAACGCGGAGTCAACGCCCCTCATTGGCCTTCTAGCCAATTCGCTCCTTTAGACGTTTCACCCGAATCAGTACGACCTTCTCCTCCTTCTCGTACGTCTCTCCAGCAATCCAGAACATCTAGAACGTCGCCAGTCGAAGAAAATGCTTAATATTAACCGCTAATGGAGCGATAATGTTGGATAGCAACTTCACCAATGATAAATGAAATATTTTAACGATTAGCAAGCGGAAGAAAATTGTCTTAATAATGTTGCAACGTTCCCGGACAAGTCCCAACTTAATCATCAAACGAAAGATTGCAATTAGCCTCTGGAGCGATGTTCTACCAAGTCGGGACGTCGTCGCTGTTTCACCAACAAAACCAGGGTAATGTTTTGGAACGAGTTGCTACGAGGTTACAATCGAAAAAAAAAAGGTTTATGTTGACGAAAACTTTCGGGACATAGTTGGGACATTGTTGGAACTTCTATAAATAAGAATAGTTTCCCCGAGGAACCTTCCGGAAACCCAACAATCGAGACAAAGCGGGCCATTGTTCGATTTTCATTATACAATTGTTGCACGCTGGCAGGTGCTAAGGCGACTGAGTCCACTTTCGTTTTTCACGCGTTGCCAATGACAACCCCTTTCCCATGGCGACCCCGCCGGTGCTCCCGAGAGAGTTGAGAGTTAAAATTCCAAGCGTGGGTTTGTGCCCCTTATTTCTAGAGTCCTTCGTTGTGTCTCCGAATGAGCGAATTTGATTTCGTGCGAATCTTACGAATCCTAAAACATTCCATTGTTAAATGTTCAATCTGATTTACGTGTTTTTTATGGGTTTTTTTCAATTGTTCGTAGTAGCATAACTATTGCGCCGCGCGATCGTCAGTTTTTCCTCTCTCCGTCAATTTATATATATATATATATATATATATATATATATATATATATATATATCTGATGACAACGGCCGTGCCGTCGAAACGTAAATATCTACTGTAAGTGTCCTTCTTCTATGTTTCTGTGTGTGTAATATTTATTATCTTAGCGTTTGTGTGTTTGTTCGTCACCGGAGAGCGTCATTTACAAGATTATATATATATATATATATATATATATATATATATATATATATATATATATATATATATATATATATATCTCAATTTTATGGGAGTACTCACACGAGAGCAATATGACATTTGGACGGCACAATAGAACACAGAATAAAACAGATAACACGTAAAAGAACACTCACACTGTAGATGATTTCAGCTTTCGGCCTATATCAGAGCCTTCTTCAGTTCAGACACTGACCTGAAGAAGGCTTCGGATATGGGCCGAAAACTCAAACAATCTACAATGTGTGTGTCCTTTTACGTGTTATCTGTTTTATTCTGTGTTCTACTGTGCCGTCCATATATATATATATATATATATATATATATATATATATATATATATATATATATATATAATATATATATATATATATATTCATTCAAACAGAAATAGGTATAAGGAAAAGGGATAGGAAAACACATAATAGGCGAAGACAGGACATGTGGGGAAGGCGGTTTTTGAGCAGATCACGAAAGTAAAAATATTTCCCTAGGCATTACCGAACGTTTCCACAGAAAGTATAATTCCTCATCGCTAAGGAAACGCGGACTGTTTCGGGGTTCGATCGTCGTTCCCGTGGATTCGTAATGGTTCTAAGGACGGGGTCTGCGATTTTTTTAGGGGCTGGGGGGGGGGGAGGGTGGTTCGAGGACCTCGCCCGTCCCTCTCGCTCTCCGCTCCCGCGTCAGGAGTGTGTGTAGGAGGGAGGGGAGGACCCAATTCCTTCTTCCCCCGCCCCTTTCGCCCGTTTGCAGGTCGCCCGTCCGTTCGTCAGATTGGAATATCTGAGCGAGTGGGGCTTTGGGAGCGGGAGGGGGGGGGGGGGAATTGTGTCAGCGGGGGAGGGGGGGGGGGGGTCAGAGCGAGAGTTGAACGATCCATATCAAGGACGAACAGAGAGAGAGAGAGAGGGCGCACACTCTCTCGACGACTACTCAGCTCGGCTCCGATGCTAGCGGAGGAGAAGAGGGGAAAAAAGTGACTGGCGGAGTGCGAACGCGCGCGCGGAAAGGCGACGCGGAATTTTGCCGAGAATGAGTGTGTACTCAAACTGTTCCGAAATGGGGCTTTAAGGCGAGGGGCCTAATTTCGCCCGATAACTAGTAAAACCATACTAATCAGACAAGGAATCAAACTTATCTGCGTATATATATTCTATATATTTCTATAGAATATATATATATATATATATATATATATAAATTCACTGATAAGACATAACAAACACAGAAACCAAAACACAAAAGAGGAAAAACTCACTGGTTCTCGAATTTTCGGTGGTCCAACCACCTTTCTCAAGAGGAATTAGGAACAGAACTGCCTGGAGTTCTGTTCCTAATTCTCTTGAGTAAGGTGGTTGGACCACCGAAAATTCGAGAACCAGTGAGTTTTTCCTCTTTTTGTTTTGGTTTCTGTGTGTGTTATGTCTTATCAGTGAATTTACATTACACGTTTGTGGGTTTTCCAAAAAAGTGTATATATATATATATATATATATATATATATATATATATATATATCGATGATGTGTAAGCACTCACGAGAGCAATATAACTTTTGGACGGCCACAATAGAACACAGAATAAAACAGATAACACGCAAAAGGACGTAACTGAAACACGTCACGGATTTAACTCTAACGCTCGCGTTGAAATGTTCACCGAAAACCATAATTTCGTCACGTTTTTCGTCATAACGCTCGCGATGCAATGTTTATTGACAATATTACGGCATGGATTTAATTGTAAACGCTCGGATTAAAAATGTTCACTGACTCTAGCACGTCACGGTTTTAATTGTAACGCTATGGAGAACACGATCATTGTGGAAAATGCGTCGCGGTTTCGATTATAACTCTCGGTTTAACATGTTTCTTAACAACAATGCGTGACGGTTTTAATTATTGCGCTCGTAATAGAGTATATCTCAACAACAATAAATTACGCTTTTAATTATGACGCCCCTAATGAAGTATATCTTACCAACAATGCGTCACAGTTTTAATTATAACGCTCATAATAATGTTTAGCAACAATACGTCAAGGTTTTCGTAACAAAGTATATCTTACCAACAATACGTCACGGTTTTAATGATAACTTCAAATTTAAGTATATCATGACAACAATAAGTCACGGTTTTAATTACGACGCTGTGAACAACATGTTAATTTTAAACAATAAGTCACGGTTTCAATTGTAACGCCAGGAATAGAATGTTCATTGTTAACAATGGGGACGTCGATTTGTTAATTATGACGCCATTACGGATGGCATTAGGGTGTTAATGATGAGGGGCTTCGACGTTATTAGGAGTGCTTCAGGATGAGTTTTCCGTCATCCTGTCCTGTCACCCCCCTCCAGTCACCCTCCCGAGAGTAAGTCGCTCCTCCGCGATTGCCCAAACGCCCGCCCCAACCCATATATATAGGAGAGGGGGGTGGGGGGCAAGAGAGGAAGACCTAGTTACAGTGCAGTGGCCTCTATCGAGTGCGTTACCCCGACAACCTATATACGGACACCCCACCCCCCACCTCATCACGCTCAATGCCCGCGGCTTCCCATTGGCCGGCGTGCGGTCGCCTTGGATACGGGTGTCGGGGGTGGGGAGGCCCTTTCAAGGGATGATGTCACTCCATTTCATCCACCCCCTTTCCCCCCCCTTCCCCTCTCTAACTCCGTTTTTTACACCAAGGAAACGGACTCTGTGGATCTATCCGTAGCACGTGCTCGCTAGCGTCTTGTTTGCGTAAATACAAATGGATCGTATCGTTAACCAAACCGTTTTTTACAACAATCGTGAAATGCACGTGTCTAATTTGTTGGCTTAGCGGTCATTTAGTGGGATTTTAACCAAATCCGTCGGATTGGGTCCCCGGTTCGAGTCTCGGTTTTGGCAAATTTTTTTCCTCCCCCCTATCCTCATTTGATCCACTCCTAAAGATGACGGCGGTCTTGATTATTTTCGAAAAGCTCGAATTATTGTATTTCGCCAGTGGAACAATCCCTTTTTTAAAACTTTTCCACGTCCATTTTTTTATGGGATCATCCTTTCTTTACGGTACACGTGACCGATATGGCAACACGTTCAAATTGGCCCAAACACGTAGTTTTACAAATGATTTCTCGACGGTTTGCGACAGATTCTTCAATAAGTGGTGTTGCTATTGGTTTCCGTTGAAATTATCAACAAGCAACGTGTTGGTTGTGATATACCCTTCGTCGTTGTCACATTTAATTATATATATGCGCGTATTTGTGGTTTTCTTCACGTATATTTCAACCTCCCCGCGCCCAGCTAGCGTTCAAGCACCCTCCTCACCCCACCCACCCTCCCCTCCCTCCCTCCCCACGCGCCGCTCTCTGATTGGTCGGGCGTCTTTCCGTGCTAAGGCTGGCCGTTGAACCCACCACCCGCATCCATATGTTGCAACAGATATAGCCAAGAGACCGAGACGCGGCGTTGCCACCTAGTCTCCTCTCCCGAGCGACGTTGCCGGTTTTACACATCATTCCCTCTCTCTCTTCGCCTGTTCCTCGCTGCCCTCCGAAACTCACTTCGCCACCCTTCGAGAAGCGCGATTCTTCCGTCTGGGCGAAATTTGGAGGCTTCGTAAACCGCTTATATATACGTATCGAACGTAAGTGTCGCGGACATATCTCGTGGTTTCGATATGAACTCAAGAAAGTGGTTTCCAGATGCCTAAACCCGTCGGGAAACCGTCCGAAGAACTCCATAGTTTGAACTTCCCAAGGCCGTTAACCCCGCTTATCGAGCGTGCTTCGCTTCGATTATTTAAAAAAAAACACTAACGGAACTGAGCGGAACGTATGAGTATCGCCATTTTATGTCCTTCTGGGCAAGTTTCTCGGATCGCAGATGGCCTTACAAGTCGAGTTCATTCTTTTTTTAACGAGTTTTCCCGGTCGTTCCGTCACCGGTCGGGGTTCAGCTCGCTTCAGCTCCTGGGTTTTCGGTCCTTACGATGGTTTAAACTTAAATTCACCTCAAAATTCTCATTTGGACTAACTTTTTTTCCGATATTCCAATGAAACTTGGTACTCAAGC
>JAVFHJ010000014.1:3170079-3201707 GCA_037158775.1 Hetaerina titia | reverse complement strand
GTACTCCCGCATCATCGATATATATATATATATATATATATATATATATATATATATATATATATATATATATATATATATATATATATATATATATATATATATATATATATATACATGTGTGTATATATATATACACAATTCCGATCGACGAGCTCCTCTGTGGGGTTGAACGACCTCAACCCAGCAGAGCAGTCAACTTTTTTACGTATTAGTGCGGGGTGGGACGGGGGTGACGCAATGACCGACCGTTCCAATCCCATAATGCAGCGGGAATCGGATTAGTATCTCGGTCCCGCTGATGAATTTTATCAACTGTTTTGGCACTCCTTGAATTGTTGCGGTAATCTTATCTTGAACGCGCTTTTCTCTAACGTTTCGACGAATTTACTGGATCGATAGTTAACATTGGTCATGCGGGTGGCATGATCGATTTTTTTTGATCCCTCGCGAATTTGAGCGTGCAAATCAATCGATCATTGATTGGTGGCGAAATTGGTTAATTGTCCCATCAATTGAAGCTATTTGTTTATCCGTCGTCAAGGACGCCATTTTGATGTTTTCCGTGAGGTATATGACGGAAGTTTTCCGTCTAGTATCAACGCGCTTTATGAAATAGGTTTGTTTATCCGTCGTCAAGGACGCCATTTTGATGTTTTCCGTGAGGTATATGACGAAGTTTTGCGTCTAATACGTTACAAAACGAGACACTTAGATTCGTCAACTGTTTCACTCAATGCGAAATTAATTGATTTGATTTTGTTTTCGCGATAGGAACCGCGTTACAATCCTTTCCATTGTTTCCATGGAGAGTTCTTGTTTGTTTTCCATTGTCGTCCTCCATTGACGATACCAATATAGTCCGACCTATAGTCGTATTTATTAGTCCATTCATTATTCATTTTCCGATTCATTTTGTTTACGTGTCACGAACATCGTTCAAATAAACATACCGATTGTTAATTTTTTTTCCCTTTTGAATCTGTTTACCGTCGACGTATTCGTACGCAGCCCGTAACCAGGGTGGAAAACAAAAGCGAAACCGGTTGCGATGGCATGTTTTTGCGTGGAAGATCCGCGGGATGTTTGGAAAAAATATATTTTAACGGTGGTATCCTTGGTTAATGTTAGTATCCTTGGTAGTATTCCATTGTTGGATGGGGTATTGCTTTAATATGGTGTGCCGATCGCCGTATGTAAGCCAATCAGGCTGTTTTTGGGTGGAAATAGTCGTTTTTTTTTCAAAGTTTCCGCGGTTTTTTTCTGTATCGGCGATTTCTGAGTGTTTATCCCGGTCCAAATCGTTCCGTTCCCCTATTTTTTGCGCGTAGACAGTAGGGAACGGTTTGGAAAGGGACCGTAGGGAGAGAGAGTAGTGGTGGGGAAATTTAGAATTGGGTTTTTCTGGAGTCAACGCACTCCCATGGCCTACATTGTCGGTGGCTTCGTTGCGACATCGTCGCTCGGTCGGTGTAGGGAGGGAGCGGGGGGGTGGAGGAGAGCAGCGCGAAATGGAATGAGAGGAGGGGGGGGGGGGGAGGGTATGGAAGGAATCACTGAACTCAAATTGGGTCACCGTATAAAACTCCCGCGATTCCACGATCTGTTTTCCAACCAGAGACTACGGCGGTTAAGAAGAAGCCCATTAACATCGGAAAAAAGCCTATTCCCATCCTCAATGCAACAATTACTTAACCCTAAAACCATTATTTAAACCCAAACGCAACAATCAACGGAAGGAAACCACTCCCAAGACCACGAAATTCCAAAAAAAAACGCGTCAATATAAACATTCCAATTCCCCAACGAAAAAACTCGCGAGCAACAAACGATCGAGGTTGCCATGGCAACGCGCGCGCTTCCGATCTCGTGTTAATATTGTTGCCGATGTTGGTCGCTTCCATGGCGACGCAACAATTACACATTTTGCGCGCGCGTGTGAGCACAACACATGTGTGTTCGTCGTCTTCGTCTCGCATTGTTGGACGCGTTGAAATTCAAACATTGTCCGACCCAACAAATTCGAAAGGATGTAGTGATTATTGTGCGTTGTCAAGGCGTCCGGGTTTTCGCTTTCAATTTTTTCGCTCGCAGCCATGGTGACGCGAGAGTCGGGTAACCACGGAGACGTGTGTGTTCGGCCATTATTTTCGACAAGGTTAAAGGAGTTGCATCGTTTCTCCTGCGATACGATTTTCATTACTTTGAGTGAAGTGTTAACCCTTTCCATTCGGCATCGCAGAAGTTTGGGAAGCGTTGGAGAATTGATGAGAATTGAAAATTGATCGCGGGGACCGCTAGTGCGTTCCGTCGCCATGACGACGGGCTGATAATGGCCGACTCCGTTTGTTGGGACGTGGAAACCGCAGCAATGGAGGAACATCAAGGTGTTTACGTTCTGTTTAAGCCACCTTAATGACTTCTATGGCAGAATTTCGAACGGTGAGGAAAGGTTTCCTCTCGAAAGGGAGGTTGGTCACAATGTACGTAATCCAAGTCGATAATTATTTTTCTTAAACTGTAGACTTTAGCGAGTGCTAATTTCTTTTAGACCATGGCGTCGCCAGACTTGTTCAAGATTCAAAGTGACGCGCGTGTGTTTGTCCGAGTGAGAATGGATTGTGTGTCACGCGTCTCTCTGTGTGTGGTTTTCTTTTTTTATTGGCCAAACGGTGAAAGTATTGTGGGCGTAAAAAACGCAACTTTCACGCGCGCGAAATTTCTTTTTTCCGCGGTTCATTTTTTTTTACTTGAAAAGGGAATCTGCTCTTAGGGTGTGTTTGTGTGTGTATATATATACACACACATATATATATATATATATATATATATATATATATATATATATATATATATATATATGGGTCGCGGTGGTATTGTAGGTAGAGCGTTGGACTACTGAATACTGGAGGGTCCCGGGTTCGATTCCCGGGCAAGGGGGCACCTGCAGCTCCACCCAAGCTAGTTGATTATTAACATGGTACCAGATCTTCCTGGGAAACCATAACCGGCACAGGGAAAGGAACTGGCCCCCTTAATACCCTGATGTGTGAATATTCACACGCCGTATAGGGCTTGGTACATGGGTGAGCTCTACCATCACCTGTACCAAACCGACCTTATAAGGGTTGATTACTGCGTTTATGGTTTATATATATATATATATATATATATATATATATATATATATATATATATTAAAAAGACCGCAAAAAACGCGTGCATAGTATTGTTACGTGTATAATAACATAGATAGCTGTCGTGTACATATATGTGTGTGAATGCATATGCATATATATATATATATATATATATATATATATATATATATATATATATATATATATATATATATATATATATATATATATATATATATATGACATAGAGGGGAGAATGTTGGGCAAGCGAGGTAAGGGTAGGAACAGGATAGGGATGTTCGACGGGATGAAGGGAGGAAAGAAGTACACTTAGAGATGAAGAGGGACCTGATGTAGATTAGTTTGCTAGGTGGGGAGTCACAAAATGTTTATTTCATAGTTGTGTCCATCCAAAAACCTACCTTAACCGGTAGATTACCTAATAATATATATATATATATATATATATATATATATATATATATATATATATATATATAGTTGATGTAGAAGTACTCAGGAGAGCTATATAACATTTGGACGGCACCATTGAACACAGAATAAAACAGATAACACGTAAAAGGACACTCACATCGTAGATTATATATATATATATATATGTAGAGCGGAGAGAGGAGTTGTTAGCGCGGCTTGTGTGTGTCCCCCACCACCTCGTCCATAATCTAATCTCCCCTCCCCTTCTACCCGGTGGCATTGGTGCGGCCCGCCCCTCCTTTTTGCTGGGTGGGTCGTTGACTCCGCTGGATCTCTCACACTCGCACAGCGGCGGCCCCTCTGCTAAAGTGGGTCAATCTGTGCCAGCGACGACGACTTGGGAGGGAATTGGAAGGGGGGATTTGGGAGGGGGGGAGGGTGTAAGGAAGATTAGCGAGAACACAAGAAGCAGCCTATTACATATATATATATATATATATATATATATATATATATATATATATATAAATGGGACACAAAATGATATCTCGCTCCTTCCTTTCGCTTGTTTCATTGGTGACCCATGTTCGCCTCCTTTTTCCTTTCCCCCGTGGTGCTCCGTTCGTATTTAGGACGAGAGAGGGCGAGAGTTTACTGTACAGCTATGTTGACCGTATCGTCTGTTTGCGGAACGGGGGGGGGGGGTTCGAAATGGAACTACACCCTCGCTTATCCAATATTAATACATATACGTACATATATATATATATATATATATATATATATATATATATATATATATATATACGTATATGTATTAATATTGGATAAGCGAGGGTGTAGTTCCATTTCGAACCCCTTTAGTTACTTTAGACTTTTAAACTTTAGGACGGCACAATAGAACACAGAATAAAACAGATAACACGTAAAAGGACATTCACATCGTAGGTTATATATATATATACGTATATATACGTATATATACGTATATATACATCGGTTTGTCGTGGTTTGCGGAACGAAGAGGGCGTTCGAAATGGAACTACACCCTCGCTTATCCAATATTAATACATATATATGTATATATAACTTTAGGACGGCGCAATAGAACACAGAATAAAACAGATAACACGTAAAAGGACACTCACACTGTAGATATTATGTATATATATATATATATATATATATATATATATATATATATATATATATATATATCGTTTTACCATTTTTTTAAGCTTCAATCCATTGATGTATTGATGTAACAATGAAGGACATTGTAAATTTTCTTCCCTGTACGCTATACGACCATGTTTGTGCAGAAATATCACGGGGGAGACGTATTTTTACGAGTTTTTTAAACCAAGACCAAAGTGTTTTTTATCCCTAACGTTCATTTTAATAGCTGGGGATGTTGTTAGATTTGCCGTTTTTTTAAATTGTTGCCTCCTTATGTATGTGCAGAGACTACAATTAAATTAGACAGCTGGATTAATGTTTTGGCGTAATGAAGGAATCCGAGTGCAGAGTTCACCAACTTATCCCCGCTTTAGAGTCTTCGCGAATTTTTTTCCATCACGCCTCGACGCCATCTTTGCCTCTCCTCCAAATGGTTCGGTCTCCCGTCTACGGGATGGCGCCACTGTGTGATCACCGTCAAAGGACGATGTACCTAATCCCGCGAAATGAATTTTGCAAATTTATCTACGATCTCGCGTTCCGTTTAGTGACCGAGGGCAACCCTCTCGGGTTGTCCCTGGTAACGAGAAATCAATCCCTTAATTCCAGGAATTCAGTTTAAAAAGTTACATGGCGAAACGTGACTTTCCCTCCAAGCACGATCTCCGCAACAAAACGAGCTACCAATGACGTGCATTAGATTCCGCAACAATCATTCCGTTTTATTGTCGAAGGACGATTTCTTTGTTGATCGATCGATCCGGGCATTGTTGTCGAAAGCGGGAGTTCCTACTTTCGTCACAGTTACGCGTCAATTGTCGCAATTCGCTCATATATCCACGACAATGGACATGTTTCCTCGGAAACTTCTTTCGCTCATTGTCGTGTTCGTTTGTTGGGCGTTTCCCCGTCGCGAAGCACAGTTAGACCTGTGCAAAAATTACTGGGGCTTGTGTCATTGATTTTGAGGGGTAATGGCTATTTTTCATCGTGTATTTATTGGGGAATATCTGTTGAAATATAATTTTATAGTATGAACTTCGAGCTTTAGCGTTGTCGGAATAATCTTGACCGTCTAATTAATTTCATCTGTTAAAGATGATGATAATTAATAATAAGATGGAAGTAACATAACAATGACACAACAATTATCAATGATTTGGGCGTAGGAAAAGATTGAACTCCTTAGCAATCTTCCTTTTCCTAATTTTTGCAATCGAGATACGGAATCGGAACTGCGTGGAGCAAGTGGTTCGTGCATCGCTCCGCTGGGGGCGACACGTTATCGCTCCCCGGTCGGTGACACCGCGATGGTGCTGGCACGCTTCGGGGACGGAGAGAGTTACGTGAACGCGAGGACTTTTTCTCGTTTCCCGCTGACGTCACGGCCAGTTTCAAAACTGGATCGCGCGTTCGTTGACCCTATTGTGAAAACCTTAAAATTGTGCTTGTAAAATGTTTGCATCACATAAAAAACGTTCCCGTAACGTAAAGCAAGCTTGTTTTCGCGATAACATTACGTCCGCATGTTTCGAAAGGTGTTTGAAGCCTGAATTTACCCATGGATTGGGTAAAAACCCAATTGAAATGCGAAATTGCTTTCAATTTCGGGTCCGAAACCATAAAAATCAACTTTAAAAAGATGGTTCTTTATAAAAAAAGGGCTAATTCGCCAATGGAAAAAGAATAGAAACGCCAAAAAAAGAACACTGCTCGGTAAAAAAAATCGATCGGAGGCGTTCGAGGCATGTGGCGCCATCCCATCGCTCAAATTCGGAACCACTTGAAGCATACCCAACGGTTGCAAACTCGGCGCAGAGTTCGAATTTCCCACTTTTTCTTATCTTAAAAATTCCGCACGTTTCCACGGTAATTCATCGCGAACTTTAATTGTTTGTTCTCCCACCCACGGTTGCCTTGGAAACGTCTGGACATCCCATAGGAGTACCGCGTTTCACAGTTCGAGAAAAACGTACGTTGGTTTGATGATCCTCATCTAATCGGACATATTAGGTTGGATCGTCATTATAGGGGGGCGAAATAAGGTCCATTTTCGTCCCAAATTTCGTCACTTCGCGCTCATTTTTTGCTTCAGTTCGTAGGTGACGTTAATATCAATATTTCTTAATGATAGTTAGTAAGGGATTGATATTTCCCGAGGCTATATATATATATATATATATATATATATATATATATATATATATATATATATATATATATATATATATATATATATATATATATATATATATATATATATATATATATATAATTAATGTCCCGCCTGGCCTGTTTTTTTACGTGCTTGTCGTGGAGTTTCAGTAGGAATTAGGTACACGAGCCACTCAATTTGAAAATCAATATTGGACCCGCCCTACGTGTCTCCCCATCAGCCTGTTGCCTCTCTCATTCAAGGTCAATTCACCCCCCTACCCCCACCCCCCCCACCCTTCGCCCTTCATCCCCTAAAGACACCACCACGACACAGCCGTCCCCTAGGATACGTCTCGAAAACCCTGAGGAAGACCTCAACCTGGCTCATTTCAATGCGTATTATATATATATATATATATATATATATATATATATATATATATATATATATATATATATATATATATATATATATATATATATGATTTCTTCAAAGTAACACGGAAGGGTTGATTAAAAAAATTAAGACTCAGTCTTCCTCAGAAGATTAGTTAGGACCCGACTAGGCTAACCTAACCTAATCTTCCGAGGAAGACGGAGCTCAATTCCTTTGAAGTTAAAGAAGAAATGACGACGTCTGAGTGTGCCTTTTATGTGTGTTGCCATCAGGGTTTATATATATATATATATATATATATATATATATATATAACTTAGACAGTAACACACAGCACGAGAACACATAAAAAGAACACTCACAATAATATCTTGATAATTTCGACGGACTCGAGC
The DNA here is from genome assembly GCA_037158775.1 of Hetaerina titia. Taxonomy (NCBI): domain Eukaryota; kingdom Metazoa; phylum Arthropoda; class Insecta; order Odonata; family Calopterygidae; genus Hetaerina; species Hetaerina titia. Next base: position 3,194,004 of record JAVFHJ010000014.1, on the reverse strand, counting down.
TCCGTCTTCTTCGGAAGAAAAGATATTACTCCATTATTAATTATCAAGATATTATTAATTAATTAAATATAATTATATAGATATTATTGTGAGTGTTCTTTTTATGTGTTCTCGTGCTGTGTGTTACTGTCTAAGTTTTTTATTCAACACTTCCGTGTTACTTCGAAGAAATCATCTATATATATATATATATATATATATATATATATACACTTTTTTGGAAAACCCACAAACGTGTAATGTATTCACTGATAGTCATAACAAACACAGAAACCAAAACACAAAAGAGGAAAAACTCACTGGTTCTCGAATTTTCGGTGGTCCAACCACCTTTCTCAAGAGGAATTAGGAACAGAACTTCTGAGAACCAGTGTTCTCAGTCCTACTCTCAGAACTCTCAGTTCTGTTCCTAATTCCTCTTGAGAAAGGTGGTTGGACCACCGAAAATTCGAGAACCAGTGAGTTTTTCCTCTTTTGTGTTTTGGTTTCTGTGTTTGTTATGACTATCAGTGAATATATATATATATATATATATATATATAGTCCTTTATATGTGTTCCTTTACCACTTTCCTTATCTCTATTTCAATGTGAATGAATATTTATTCGCCATATGGCGGTATTTCGTGTTCGAATGTATATATATATATATATATATATATTTGGCCGGCACAGTAGAACACAGAATAAAACAGATAACACGTAAAAGGACACTCACACTGTAGATGATTAAGGCTTTCGGCCTACTCCTCCGAGGCCTTCTTCAGGTCAGAGTCTGATATATATATATATATATATATATATATATATATATATATATATATATATATATATATATATATATATATATATATATATATATATGGATATATATATATGGATATATATATATATTATGTAGAAGTACTCACGAGATCAATATAACCTAATCCAGCCTACTCTGAGGCCGAAAGCTCAAATAATCTACAATGAGTGTTCCTTTACGTGTTACCTGTTTTATTCTGTGTTCTATCATGCCGTCCAAAGGGTTATATATATATATATATATATATATATATATATGCATAAATCGGCAAATTTTACAGACTTTGGTGCCAAAACCTTATCTCAGTCCCTTCGACTGTTTCGTACGACGAACGCATAATCTGATCGATCCCTCAAGAGCGATCAATTCTTCAGAAAACAATCAATGCTTACCTGTGATGTAACCCTGTAAGTAACGGATGTCGAACATTAGTTCGTATTGAGAATTGTTCATCAAAGTTTTGGTGACGTCATGTTACTGTTCCTTCAGGAGGAAGCCGTGGGTTTAATGCTTCCAAGCTCTTTATGATGTATGTCCCGTTGCATCAAACTATAAATATATATATATATATATATATATATATATATATATATATATATATATATATATATATATATATATATGTATATATATATTTATTTAGCACCCCGAATTTCACCTTTTCGGTGCCATGTGAACGCCAAGAAACGCGTTACCTTTTCTTGGCAGTCTTCCTGAACGATCTTAAACACAGGAAAGGTTTAGGAGACGTCGGTGCTGTCTTAACTCTATCCCATTGGCCAACCAACACCCCTCTATTTCAAATTCTATACGCATGCAGAGAACCACAGCCGCAGGAATACATTTTACGTTACAATTAGCTATCGCAATGCTTGTCGATTGTTCAGTTCAACAATTAAGTCATTGCAAAGTGCTAGGCAGGGGGATCATGAGTGTTAAACAAATACACGATCGTAACCCTTGGCAATATCGTTCTCAGGCGTGTCAACAATGTTGCGTGCATTGTTCATTGAAATATGTGTAATCTGGTTTCCTGGTGCGCTATCATTGTTGAGTTACCGTTCTCTGTCTCTACATTGACTGCAAGTGGCGTCCGGCGTTCGTGTAACTAGGTCACCGTGGGACATCGTCGCTAAATCTAACCCCCCCCTCTCTCCCCCTGCCGCCCCTATCTAGGCACTAGATAGGGAAATAGAGATAGACTCACTGCCCCCACTCCCCATCCCAACCTTCCCCTCCACGCCAATAGATGACTCCCACAGCTCGCATTTTCCGTTTATACGCCGCTCCCAAGTTCAAGGTCGCCGTTGGTGCAGTTTCGTACAAATCCCACCCCTTCCAGCTCTTCCAGTCCTTTCCAGTCCTCCGGCCCTGCCTCTCCGTGCACTCGGGGGTGGGGGTAGGGTGCATTGGAGTAGGTCAGCGAAGGTCAGGGAGGTCAACGGAGCCTCCGAACCGATTTAATATCATTATTGCGTGTGTGGAGCGGCGTGTCGGGACGAACAAATGCCTGACGACGGGCGCGCTAGGGTGAAGAATTTTCAGGTGTTCTGATCGATTATTTTGCGATTCGAAGATACATTCAGACCTTACACAGAATAAAACAGATGACACGTGAAAGGACACTCACACTGTAGATGATTTAAGCTCTCGGCCTACTCCTCCGAGGCCTTCTTCAGGTCAGACTGCTGTAGACCTGAATCTGTCTGTCCTGAAGAAGGCCTCGGAGGAGTAGGCCGAAAGCTTAAATCATCTACAGTGTGAGTGTCCTTTTACGTGTTTTCTGTTTTATTCTGTGTTATATTGTGCCGTCTGAAAGTTATAATGCTCTCTCGTGAGTACTTCCGCATCAGCGATATATATATATATATATATATATATATATATATATATATATATATATATATATTGTATATGGTTTAGTGGAGTTCGTCTTTGATAGTCCCGAGTCCATACGCCTGGCGTTAGTCAGCTATTTCCCCTTCCTTTTCGACCTCCATTGGATTTCATCACCCGGAGGACGATAATAGGACGGCGGACGACGTATCCAAGGGGGAGGGAGTTGGAAGGGAGGCAGGAAGGGGCATAGCGCGCTCTCAACCCCACCCACCCTTCACCACCCCCCCCCACTCCCTCCCCCTCTTCTCTCGCGATTGTTGAACCAAGGTCACGGTCGCCGGGACGACGCACCTAATCGCCCGACGAACCTCTTCTCTTCCCCCCCCCCCCCCGCCCCAAACAATTGTTGTCTGCTCTCAATTGGGAATTGTTAGCGTAGAAAAAAATGACAATGTGCAAATCGGCGACGATTTCTTTATCATATGTTGAGTGTTTTATGGATTTGCGCGCGGTAATTTGTTGCTGATATTCGACAGCATTGTGTCTTATGGAACATTCTCGCTAGTGATAATTATGTATACATATATGCGTAGTCTCACCTGAAAAAGCCCGAAAGCTCAAAGAATCCGCAATGTGAGTGTCCTTTTACGTGTTATCTGTTTTATTCTGGGTTCTATGTATATACATTCGAGTTGTGTTCCTGAAATCAACGGGAGTTTTAATATTTCGGGCAATGATATTCATTTATTTATTCTTAATACAATTGATGTTTGGTCACCTTTCAAAGTGGTCCCCCAAATTGGAGATTAATGCACTTACTTGTGCGCCAGCGCTTCTTCCAATCCCCCCTTAAACACACTTCTCTCAAACTCTCGATCTTTGAGATATATGGCAGCCTTTAGTTCTTTGAGCGATGCGCTTTTAATGTCATCTACGGCTGTTGTGAGACGACGGCCCTCCGTTTCTTAAGGTTCTCTTAATTTCAATAGGAAATATGGGAAAAAGTCAAACACGCGGAGATAATCCACATCTTGGGGGAATATGGAGGAGGCTGGGGGCTACATACATCGTATGTACAGTATTGTTTTTGGCCAAACACTCACGAACAAGCAATCGAAGTGCGTGTGAGCTGGTGCATTGGTGCAGAAGCCATTTTTGCAACGAATTTCGCTGCCACGCGTGTTTCATACCCAATAAATTGGGAGTGATGCCATGATCCAATCGATGTATATATCGCCAACATTATCATTCAATAATCGATAAGCGACCTCTCTCTAATTGTGATTCGGCGATCGTTCATTAATAACCATTTCTTACTTCACTTTTAAATCCACGTTTCCATCGATTGTTGATGTGCTGGGGCGTCTGATTGCGTCCGTCTTCATCTTCAAGGTCTCTTCACGGCCTTCTTCTTGGAAAAGACGCTTATATACCACTCGTGGTAAACTCTTGATTATACTCATAGCACACTCACACCATTTAAGTTACCTTTAATCTCAAGACATTTCCAGCAGCGTGGAACAATGCCATCCTCGGACATAGCTGAGATTTGGGCATTAGATGAGGTAGTTCCCATTTCGGAGGCATACGCGGTTCTAATGGGACTATCACATGCAATTCAAATTCTACCTGGATCTTTTAATGTCGATATATAAAACAGTTTCTGGCGTAACCTGGTGGAAAATCTTCACACTGACGTTTGTATAAATCAAACCACTTTACTTTTCCACATAAAACTGCACGCATACCAACATAATAATAGGAAAAATGTTTGACAATCGGGACTCTCCCCAAAGCCCAAAGCGAAATGAAAAGTATTCTCGTTAATATTTGAACACGCCTCGTGTGTGTGTGTGTGTATGTATACACACACACACACACACGTAAATTCTCAAACCATCCGTTGGCGATAGCAAGGCCAAAACAATAATTCCTCCTCTAACGGTCTCCGCCGACAGTTCCCAAGGTTAGATATTAATCACTTAGTGACGCGATACGACACCTGGGGGGGGGGGGGGTTGTTATCTGGTAAACAAAGACATTATTTCCTCACTCCTTGCTACATGTTCTGACTCCCCTCTCCCAATGTCGTGCCCCTGGGAGCCAGTTGTTGAAGAAATTGATGTGGTCGCGTAGATTCGACATTGTCGCTCTGCTATGGCTACGATTGCCCTGTGATAAATTAACGCGATTATTGGAACAATGTTACCTTTCGCTACATTGTAGACAGTACTACAGTTACGTATATATATATATATATATATATATATATATATAAACCATAAACACAGTAATAGTCAACCCTAATAAGGTCGGTTTGGTACAGGTGATGGTAGAGCTCACCCGTGTACCAAGCCCGACGGCGTGTGAATATTCACACATCAGGGTAGGGGGGCCAGTTCCTTTCCCTGTGCCGGTTATGGTTTCCCAGTAAGATCTGGTACCCTGTTAATAATCAACTAGCTTGGGTGGAGCTGCAGGTGCAAACAGAGTGCCTCACCCGGGAATCGAACCCGGGACCCTCCAGTAGTCAGTAGTCCAACGCTCTACCCGCTAGACCACTGCGACCCGCATATATATATATATATATATATATATATATATATATATATATATATATATATATATATACACTTTTTTGGAAAACCCACAAACGTGTAATGTAAATTCACTGATAGTCATAACAAACACAGAAACCAAAACACAAAAGAGGAAAAACTCACTGGTTCTCGAATTTTCGGTGGTCCAACCACCTTTCTCAAGAGGAATTAGGAACAGAACTGCTTTCGGGCCCTCCTCTGCCTCAGTTCTGTTCCTAATTCCTCTTGAGAAAGGTGGTTGGACCACCGAAAAATTCGAGAACCAGTGAGTTTTTCCTCTTTTGTGTTTTGGTTTCTGTGTTTGTTATGACTTATCGGTGAATTTATATAAAAGACATATATATATATATATATATATATATATATATATATATATATATATATATATATATATATATATATATATATATATATATATATATATATATATATGTATTTTTTTTAGGTAATCTACCGGTTAAGGTAGGTTTTTGGATGGACCCAACTATCAAACAAACATTTTGTGATTCCCCACCTAGCAAACTAATCTATATCAGGTCCCTCTTCATCTCGGTGTACTTCTTTCCTCCCTTCATCTCGTCCAACATCCCTATCCTGTTCCTACCCTTACCTCGCTTGCCCAACATTCTTCCCTCTATTACCCTCTTCAACATTCCACTACCGCTCAATACGCCCTTCATCCATTTTTCCTGCCTCCATAGGATTTCTCTCAACAAACCCCTCTCCTCCCCCACCATTTCTAGTACTTCCTCATATATATATATATATATATATATATATATATATATATATATATATATATATATATATATATATATATATATATACACACACACACATTGCACTAGCGGGAACAGAAAAACACAGAATGAGGGAGAACCTCGCTGTTTTTCGAATTGTCGGTGGTCCGAGTCACCTTTCTCAAGGTGGAAAAGGGAGTGTGAATGCATGTGTGTATGCATATATTTCCCTTTCCTCGGTTGCCATAGTTTTCCTCGTACTCTGTCTGGCCTTATTCCGCCTGCACCAACACCACTCTACCACCCCTCTTTTGCTCCAAAGGCCTCAATGCCGTAAGCTATCTCTTCCCCCCCTCCCCTCCTCCCCCCTCCCTCTTCCCCCATTCCCCTCCCTTCCCCTCCCTGACCTTGAACTGACGTCCCCATATCGGAGGGGAAATCAACATGGCCGCCCGCGCGTGGGATCATGGGAGTCGTCCTCGCCTCCCCCCCCCCCCAGTCCATCGCATACGACACAGCGAAGCGAAGTTGCACAGCGAAGGAGGAAGTTGGGAGTCTTCTTTATTCTTCTTCTTAAAAACGCGGGCAACTCTCTTTCCTCGCGCTCAAAAGGTCTCGGTTCGACTCCAGGCAGCAGTGACGTACGTTCCCAATCGTTGACGAGACACGACAATCGTCCGGCTACAATCATCGCCGAGGATTTCCGCGCAACAATCCTCGCAGCGCGTCCGCACGATTTTTGACCCGTGCAACAATCACAGAGGACCCGTTTCTCACGTGTGTGTGTGTGTGTGTATTGTGTGTACGAGTGCCTTGGTTACCCTGGTGATTCTACCATTGTCAGCAATCATTAATTGGTACATTTACATAAACACGAACCGGGTTCTTCTGCGTCGTACTGTGGCCGCCATCTCGGCGGAAGTGAATTCACGCCAGTGATTCCAATTTCTCCCAAGTTGTTTCGTGCATGTCCCGATCGACAATACTGATTTTTTAATGAAGACCCTCCTTAAAAAAACCGAAAGGGATTATGTAAAGGCCACCCGTCGCCTTGGTTACGCACTTTCCCGTGTCAACAATATGTCTTTCGTGTGTCGTGCGTGGTGATACAGTGTCTGCGTTCGTCTCCAAGCTTCAGAAAAAGTTTTTCCCAATACTTTGAACCTCAAGGGAATCACATGTAATATTTTTTTTAACGACATCGTTGCCTTGGCGACGCTCTCCATCGTTCTATTTTTAAGTAGTGCTCCGGAAGTGTAACTTTTTTTAAATATATGCTCGAGTGAAAACCAGGAGAATGTTCTCCGCGACCTTTAAGTCTGGTTTTTTGGATTCAGATTTCCTAGACTGTCGTCATAGTCGCCTCCCAACAATTCGTCCGCGCAACAATCAGCGTTGATTCTTCCATTCTTGCACTCAAGTCGGATTTATTTCCCCATTGTTGTCAATTTTGTCGCTTAACACGTCCACCCCCCCTCCGCCTTGTCGAAATGACGTCACCCTTAAGACTCGAGTCCGACCGAGATTAATTGTTCAAGGTCTCCAACATCGTAGGCAAGGCGACGAAGACGTCGGGGTTTTCGTACGGGAACGTTTCTCGTTGGGAAACCAACCCCTTTCTTTATGCCCAACACCAAATGAAAACGACACATTAACCATCGATCGATATTGAAAAATTTCGCGACTTTCGTGACCTCATTTATGCTTTATGCGAACCTTTGACGACGGGTTTGATGGTCACGTTGTTCGCGTTTGTCTCGAAATTATTGTTGTGCGAGAAACCGTTTTCGGAGTTGGAATTTCGCGGTTTTCTTAAAAATTCTTTTCAAGCAAACCCGAAGCGTTCTTTACCTTATTTCTAGGCGAGGCTGCGCGCACGCTAATGTTAGGCGGGTAACTATAGAAGATTTGAGCCAAGGAATTCTTTCGAGGAGACAAGGTTTTTGGAAAGTTTCTCCGTGTCGTATCTGTATGAAGGCGATCCCCCCCCCCCTCTCCCACTCCAAGGTCCCCCCCCCCTCTCTCTCTCTTTAACTGCGTTCCCCTCGTCTTGCCATTCATCAAGGCAACGAGGAAGTCTTTCCAAGTCATCGAAATTGAGATCCCCTCGGACTTGAACGCGACGACCTTTTTTCTTTTTTGCCGGGTCTCACACGGAAAAAACCTCGGCAGGAGAAAGGTCCTGAACCGGGGAACCGATATGACACACCTCCCCTCACAAGCGTTGTGTTGACAACAAGTGTTGTCAACAATCCTTCCGCTTATAACTCGAGTATTGGTTTAGTGTCGACAATACGACTGTTTCTCGCGTCACAATCGTGAGTTGTTGCCAGCATCATTGCCCGTTGTGGATGGGTAAACCGTTTAATCAGGGCATTGTTCTGCAACAATTAAGCCTGCACGCAATCGTAACCGTGTTTTCCGTCGACAGGGAGTGGTTTTGAGTAATTTTTCTGTGTTTGAATAGCGTGGAAATTGTTGGAATTTGGGGGGTGTTCCGTGCGGTATTCCGTTGAAGCCTCCTTGTTCGTCCGCGTTCTTAATATCGCCCGAGTACGTCCTGTTTTTCAATGACAGTTTAACTTTGCCGAATCTGGATTTACTGTGATTTTTTTGAGGGTTTGAACGCGACTCCATCGCCCCTTTTATCTCGCTGTGACATTGAAAAGTCGTATGCCTCCCCTCCGCTACCCATTCCACGCGACGGACCCTCCCCTCCCTCTCCAGCCGACCGAATGACGTCACCGAGCGTTGGTAAGGTTATGTGATGGGCGTGCTATCTTTGAGTACATAGTTACACGTAGTATCTAAATATATGTATACCTCCCATGTGCACATAGGCTCCCCATCCGTCTAAACTCGTGCATACACTGGTATATATGTACTTCTCCGCCCAGTTTACATACCCATGTGACTAATACATGGTTGCCAAGGGCAACTGAGGGGGGGAATTATATCAAGAGTAGCAGACGGAACCTTTTCCCCTTCCACTCAAACATAACCTTGAATTGAAGGAGATTCGTTCTTCCCCTCCCCCGGGGTTCTTTTGAGTCGAATTTTCGAGGCGGGAGTGAAGATACGCAGGAGATGACTCCACTCCGCTCGGAAGGATCCCCCAAATGAGAACAGCAACTTGAGGAAATTAGCGAAAAGGTCGTGGGAATAGGGAATGAAGACTCAATTTCAATGATCCGAACGACGGAGTCGTTCAGTCGTTGACCCGTTCTTTTCACGTATGACCGGATCTTTTTTCGAATCAAAGTGTGATCCGATTCTAATTGCGACGTAATTTTTTTAACTTGTTTCCATGTTTGAAACTAGTCGGCAATATTGTCATGGCGAATTCGAGGAGGGGTTCTTTTTTAATCAATAATATCCATTGAATGCGAATATATTGCTTAAGAATACGAATAAGATCCCAATACGCACGCACACACACACGGACACACGCGCGCGAACGAACGCGTATAAATAACACATCAATGTCACGCGAGCAAGATGGCGACCGCGCGCAAAGCCCTTGAGATGACGAGGAAGGCATTGGTAGACGTACATTCCGCCGTCCTTCTTACAGTCTGCAGGTGATCCTGCATGGAATTTTGCGAAGTTTGAAAACATAAAACACCGCAAAAAAAAATAACATTTTCCGTCCGGGAAACAGACGAAACGAAACAATATTGAAAAATTCGTACCCGGAACTACAGACACACAACCCCGGCGGTTACCATAGTAACGTCTCCATCTTGTCCTCGTCGTCGTCGTAGTGATAATCGCCGTTGCCACAGTGACGTCTCCATCTTGTCTCATTGTTGTCATTGCCATGACAACAGTAATAATTATTATTGTTCGTCCAAACTATCTCGGTTGGAGTCGTGTCTTTTCAAAGTAACGCACGTGGAGAACCTGTTCCGCGTACATGTATCGATTCGATGTAAATTTTGTGTGCTTGTGTGTTTCTGCCGTTAATATCTTTCGAGTGAGTCGTCCGAAAGTGCTTTAAAAGGTTCGATAGTCGAGTCGGGAAGTACGACGTGTTTTCTGGGCGGTAAATATCGATTTTGCCGAGGAATAAATCGATTTTTCTTGACGGAGAATTGATGATGATCCCTTGAGAAGGCGCCGACGTTCCGATTTCAGTCGAATTCTTAAGTCATTCGGACGCTTCCTTAAAAAGACATTACATCTCCAATTTCCGGCCTGGCGTTCCCCTAAGATCTCCGTCAACCTTGAGGAGGAATCTCTCTCCTTATCTCATTCCGGCCTTCTCAGTAGAAATACTTCTTCCCCCACCCAACCTCCACTATCGTCCTATTTCCTACACTTGACCGTTGCCAAGGACCATTTGCCAAGGTCGAATCGACGCGGAGGGCACGACCCTAACACTTAAACCGGCGCCAGAATTGATCCGGGAAGCAGTGAAAACACTCCCGACGACCTTTTGACCACAATTGGCCCGAGCACCCGTCATATCGTCCGTTTCCCTTTTGTGATCCTTGGGCGACAGATTTCCCGACTGCCTGACGAAATTTACGGTTTTGCATGTGACGAAGATTCACTGTTTGATCATTGTTGCGTCCTACTTCCCTCAAAATCATTGTTGAGGCTATTGTTGACTCTACCAAAGGGGTGGTTTCCGCGGTTTCCACGTCTCGCCATTGTTGACGTCTCGACAGCATTGTTGTGACCAACATTCTCGGTCGTTTTGAACTCGGGTTTGCTGGTGACGAAGGTTATTCATTTGTCAGAGAATTGTTTGAGCATTGTTGCGTCGTCTTGGGGATCCCCGCGTCATTGTTGAGAGCGTTGTCGGCTCTCCTCGGCGGTGGTTTCCACGGCTCGGTTCATTGTTGTTGCGTCCCGCTATTGTTGACGAATCAAACGAATTGTTGGAGAGGGCAATTTTCTCTCTCGCTAGGCCGAATTGTACGTTCGAATCGCAAAGAATTGAGCTTTTGCAGTGGTGACCTGTTGACCATTTTGGGGAACTTGAGTGTTCTCCAGCATGTCCAAGAATGAGTGAGTGTCTCTGCTGGAGCCTCCAGGACATGATGACGGACCTTTACGAGTTGAAATTGCTTTGAATTTTAAGACGTTCGTGTGTGTGTGTGTGTGTCTCAGTGTGTTGGTTTTTTGGTTGACGGGGCAGTTGGTTTGCAGGAAGTGAGGTGTTTGTGAGGGGGGGTGGGGGTTAATAAGAGGGGCCGTCGTAGTGTCCGCTCGCAATTTTGACTGCTATGGTAGTCCCAGGAGAGATGAAAGTCAAGCCGGAAGACGACCGGGACGCTGGAGTCTCCAGCGTCCAAGTGAACAGCCACCATCAGGACAACCACCTACCAATCCTGAAGGGGATCCTTGACGGGGTGGTCAAGTACCACAATGCGCGTAAGTTCGCGTCGAAAACTTCGAAGAATCGACTCCCCACGCGATGAAAACGATATGACAAATATGGATATCTATTCGATACATCGATATATCGATTTTGATTCGATATATCGATTAGCCGTGTCGATATCGATACTCGATTTCGTAACATCGACTCGGATGACCCCCCCTTTCCCTTTCTGCCACCCCTGGATGGATCGGGACCGCAGACTGTCCGCCAAACCGTCCACTTTCACCCGCGTGACGTCATCTCCAACCCCGTCATCACCTAATCGGGTCGACGACCGACTTAACCTCAAATGCGCGCTCCGCTGACCGGGTTTCCCTCCCACCCTGTTTCACTCTCGCTCTGGCACCGATTTCACTTTCCTGTAGTCTTTTTACCCTCGGAGCGGGAGAAAGTTAAAGATAGTTTAGCCGACACATCGTTAAATACTTAAAGTGTTCCCAAAATGGCTGACAATGGGGTTTTCGCTCTCTGCAGAGCATTGTTGTCGTGTCGTTCCTCTTTCTTCCTGTTTTGCTATAATTCCCCTCTCTCTCCATTTTCTGCAGCCGTTCGCTTCGGGCGCGTCCCAAAACGCGAGAAGGCGCGAATCCTCGCCGCCATGCACCAGAGTTGCCAGAGTCGGTCGGCAGAGCGAGCCGCCGTCGCGGAACAGCTGAATGGCGTGAGCGCGAACCAAGTCGACGGTGTCGCCGCCGCGGTGGGAGCGTCGGAAGGCGGAAGCACGCCGCCGACGGTCGCTTCTCAGGTCCAACATGGCGCAGGGGCGCAACCCCAACATGGCTCCGGGGCTCAACCCCAAAATGGCGCAGTTGCGCAGCCGGCTGAGGCCGTCAAGGAGGAGCAGGGAGGACAAGGGGTCGTTGGCGATTGGGCCCCAGGGCCGGCGGAGGAGGCGGACGGAGAGCTCGAGGCGACCCGTTTGGCCCAAACGGTCCTCAGGGCCCACAGCGATACCTGTCACTTCGCCCACCTACGTCCCAAGGAAGGGGCGTGCCCGAGGGTCGGCAGCGGGCCCGTTTACTCTGTTCCCGGGCGGAACGGACCCATTTTGGTGAGTAATCCATATATATATATTACGTCACAATCCCTTGCTTTTTTTTCCCCCGCAACACGCCCGACCGCCATGTTTGTCAACCTGTTTACTTAGTGACGGTTGCTACGATACCGTTCCCGTAAACCATAAAACATCTCGCAATTTTATGAAAACCGTTTCATAATTTCTAACAATAATCTAAAAAATATATATCGATTTCTTTTGTTTTCCAATATTTTCTTTGTGCCGTATTATTTTCCGCGTTCTTTTTTTTAATGGACCACAAGGCAGAGCTCTATTTGTGTTTTAATTATTAAATCATTAATATTTTCAAATAACGGTTCGTTTTATATATATATATATATATATATATATATATATATATATATATATAAAGCTCCATGGATCGCACGGAAAATTCTCAATTTTTGGTATCCATGCGCTTTTTGCGATTCATTTGTTCAGTGTTTCGTCGTCGTATTAATGTGTGCGCGCGTGCGCGTAGGGTGGTTTTGACACGCGCGCGAATCCGATCGGAAAAAAAAAGAAAATCGCGCGTTTGACGTATCGCAACGCAACGTCGACCTTCATCTGTCACATAGACGCTCGCCCCTCGCTCCTCTTTTATCACCGCCGCCCGGTTGATAGGGCGGGGGGGGTGGGGGAGGGGAGGGAAAGATGACAGTCGCGACGCGTCGCTGTGACCTTCACGGCCATCGCCACACGAGCGGGGATTGAATATTTTGCGGATTTGAGGAGTAATTGCTTTCTCGCAAGCACCACCCCACCCCCACACACACGCACGCACACGCACGCACCCAAAACACGTGCGTGTTCGCGACAAATACGCAACAGACACGAAACTACGCAAGATGGCGGAGAGTGTGCATGATCGACGCGACAACCGTTGGGAATGAACGCACAAATTGTTGATGCTTTCAAATTCAAATGAAAAATCGGTTGTAACTCTTCGGAACGGAACGAAAAGATGGCGCAGATGAGAGAAATCCGAACTATATATATATGACGGCGCAATAGAACACAGAATAAAACAGATAACACGTAAAAAGAACACTCACATCGTGGATTGTTTGAGCTTTCGGTCAAAATCCGAGGCCTTCTTCAGGTTGGACTCAGGTCTAGTCTAGTTTGACCTGAAGAAGGCCTCGGATGAGTAGCCCGAGAGCTCAAATCATCTACAGTGTGAGTGTCCTTTTACATGTTATCTGTTTTATTCTGTGTTCTATTGTGCCGTCCAAAAGTTATATTGCTGTCGTGAGTACTTCCGCATCATCTATATATGTATATATATATATATATATATATATATATATATATATATATACATACGTACATATATTCCAACACGAAATCCCGCCATACGGCGAACAATATTCATTCACACATACAAATAGACATATAAGGAAAGGGGATAGGAAAACACATAAAAGACGAACTATGGAAAGGTGGATTTGAGCAGATCACAAACGTAATTATATATATATATATATATATATATATATATATATATATATATATATATATATATATATATATATATATAGATGATTTCTTCGAAGTAACACGGAAGTGTTGAATAAAAAACTTAGACAGTAACACACAGCACGAGAACACATAAAAAGAACACTCACAATAATATCTTGATATTTTCGAAAGACTCGAACTCCGTCTTCCTAAGAAAATTAGTTAGTACAGACATATATATGTGTGTGTGTATATATATATATATATATTCACACACACACGTATACGCCAATGCGCGCATGCATATATGCTTTGCAAACACTTCGGGGAACGTGTGTCATCTTTTTTTTTGCGACGATAAATAAAATATAATAATTCCGCCATCTGCCCCTCCCCCTCTCACCCCTCTCACCCCCCCCTCTCCCACCCTCCACTCCCAATTCCCTCGGAACGAACGGTTCTGCTCCCTTCCAAGGTCAGACCTGTGACGCACTTCCAATCCTCCCCTCCCTCTCCCGTTTCCACCACCACCCCCCCTTGGAGCAAGGCGTAACCATGGATACGGCTCAACAACATGGCCGCCGCCCGCTGCTCCTCCCTGCCTCCCGGCCCCATTATCTATTTCTCTTCTCTCCCCAATCCCTTTTTACTTTCGTGTGCGTGTGAGCTTTTGCGAACTTCATTCTGTGTACGCAGCCCTTTCGTCATTTTTTTTATCGTGTCTAAAGCCCCTTCCCCCACCCCCCCGAGCAACTCTCCTGCCCATAAACAACACGTAGCGAGGAAAATGGTTACGTAATGCTCTGAAATCCGTTTAACTTGTCCGTGAAACGATCCACGAGTCGTTAGATAACATTTTGTCGGACCAAACATATATATATATATATATATATATAATTATATATATATATATATATATATATATATAATATCCATCAAAAAACCTACCTTAACGGGTACATTACCTAATAATAATACATATACATATATATATATATATATATATATATATATATATATATATATAAACCATAAACACAGTAATCAACCCTAATAAGGTCGGTTTAGTAGGTGATGGTAGAGCTCACCCATGTACCAAGCCCAACGGCGTGTGAATATTCACACATCAGGGTAGGGGGGCCAGTTCCTTTCCCTGTGCCGGTTATGGTTTCCCAGGAAGACCTGGCACCCGAAAAATCAACTAGCTTGGTTGGAGCTGCAGGTGCAAACAGAGTCCCTCGCCCGGGAATCAAACCCGGGACACTCCAGTAGTCAGCAGTCTAACGCTCTACCCGCTAGACCACCGCTACCCGCAATGTATATATATATATATATATATATATATATATATATATATATATATATATATATATATATATATATATATATATATATAACACCACACACATAGAAACATAAAAGAAGGACACTTACATTGGATATATATATATATATATATATATATCCAATGTAAGTGTCCTTCTTTTATGTTTCTATGTGTGTGGTGTTTGTTGTCTTAGTGTTTGTGTGTTTGTGCGTCGCCGGAGAGCGTCTTTTCCAAGTTTATATATATATATATATATATATATATATATATATATATATATATATATATATATATATATATATATATATATATATATAGTCAGTCTGACCTGAAGAAGGTCTCGTAGGAGTAGGCCGAAAGCTTAAATCATATACAGTGTGAGTGTCCTTTTACGTGTTATCTGTTTTATTCTGTGTTCTATTGTGCCGTCCAAAAGTTATATATATATATATATATATATATATATATATATATATATATATATATATATATATATGTGTGTGTGTGTGTGTGTGTGTGTGTGTGTGTGTGTGTGTGTTTAATATCTCGCACATATATGTGCCAAATCGCCTTTGGCAATGTTATAATACCACTGTTTTCCGGGGTGTACATATAGTGTCCCATATTCGCGTTGCGCTACTTCGCCATCTTTTCCCCCCCAAGCCAAGAGATGGAACGTGGTTGAAAATAAAAAGAAAAATAAGGGAATCCTCGCATCCTGACATTTCCCCACCACCCCCCAACCCCCCAACCCCCTCTCCATTTTCCTTTTATTTCCTCGTTAATTCCAAACTGCGGGCGTCGCTCGCGACCTTGAACTGCTTTCGGGCGCACTCCCGGGCTTCACTCGTCTCCCCGCGATTTATTTATTCATTTTCTTCAACTCCCTCCCCTCCCTCTCCCTCCTCCTCCTTGACTACGACTGTTTTCCTCTCGTTTTGTGTTTGAATTGTTCCTGTTTTCTTTTTAAACTTACCGCTCTCTCTCTCTCTCTCCCTCTGTCTCTGTGCGTCCTTTCATTACGTACCAGCAACTTCTGCACATTCCCGACATCCTCGATTTCCGTAGACGTGCCACACCTTAAGGAAATTCATAAACACACACAAAACGTCGCCGTTGTTACGTTACGTGAGACACGTCATGAGCATGATAAACGATTGTACGCGTCCACTCGAGTGAGTTGCGCATTTATTTCGGAAAACTGAATTTTACGAAAAAACCAGCAAATTCTTGACGTACTTAATTGTTTGAAAATGTCATTTCAATTCGAAATATCCCCGAGACTTAATCAAACACAATTTTTATCAAGAAAAAGCGACGATACACGTTTTCAGAAGTGTTAATCCGAACGAAAATTGAACGCATTTCGACTGTCAATTGGTTTCGTCGAAGATTTCGTTGTTGATTTGAGGGGAAACTTCACCCGTCGTCAACGGCAACCTTACGTTGTTTATGCAAACACGCGCGATTATTTCTGTTATGGCGTAACCTTGAAACGATTTGAGCGTCGAAGAACAAAGGTTTTGGATTTGCCATCCCGATTGACTTATAAACAAGGTATTTACGTTTGCATTTGTTGAGTGAAATACCATTTAATGTTGGTATAACAACGGCAGCCATCTTGAACAAAACTAAATGCGTTTACAATGGTGTTTTCTGTGAATCTTTTCCGCGAGTATCGCCATCTTAATTGAGAGTGGGTACATATATATAGATATATTGAACTTCGACATTATTTTACGTTGTGTTACGTCGGTTTTAACTATGCTTGGCTATTCCATACGTGCTAAAATGTTTCGTGTCTTCGCGATCGATATTCATACGCGAATATTGACCCAGAGGCTTCCGCGGGAGCAAAAAAAAACTCATCATCCCTCATAGAATATCCCTCCCACCCTGCCGCCCCTGTACGCTCCCTTCCCCCACGCCGGCCCTGGATAACCTTGACCTCGCGAATGCATTTTCCGACGATACGACGGGGGAAAAAAAGAATTGAAAAAAAGAGGGAGTCGAGCGGTAGAGCTTCTCCCAGCGTCCGTGGGGGCGACGCCACCGTTGCGGGACCTTGAACTGGATTACCCCTGCAGATCGAGAATCCTTTTTTTATATTTTCCTCTCCCATAACCGTGGTTTGGCTGGGGTAACCCCTGTGTGCGAATGAAAAGGGTACAGACCCCTCCCCACTGCGTCATTCTGACCAATTCCGTGCGTGAATGCGCGCAAAACAATAATTTTTCCTTCAATTCCAACATGATACCACCCGCATAACATGCATTGTCGACATGTCTGGACCGACTTTACGACGGGAGAAGTATTCTGTAAGACAGCTTATGTTATTTTTCCGAATCACTCTTTTAATCATTAATTTTATTTATTAAGCGTTACACTTTTAATATTATCCAAGTGCACACCGCTTGCTTATCAACAAGACTAGGGAATAATAGTTATAACTGCGTGTTTAATAGAAACTTAGCCCTGATATTCGCTACGTTGGATGTCACGCCATGTCAACCTGATCGTTTTCCGGGGTAATGTCGTCGCCTGCACACGCCTGTGACCTTGGCCCCCTGCTATATGCAGTAGTATTCGCTGAATAGCAGACATAGGAGAATGATAAACTCGCGGAATGGAAAAAATATCCAATGGTGAGCGTCTTAGTACATATGTAAATTAAATATGGAATTCCATTTCTCTGTTCCTCCATATCTAAAAACGTTTCGTTTTTCACTTGTTTGTTATTGCGCCCAGTTATATATACATATCCATGGGAACAGCTTCAGCGAAATCCAAACAACATGGCGTGTTCGGAAGTAACGGCAATTTTTAAACGCACACAAGGTTTAGTCAAGCAAAGGAGTTATATATGTTTATCCTGAAGAGGATTGCATACTAAAACACAAAATACGTAAACAGGCAAAAGGACATTCGCTAATATTTCCGTAAGTTTGAGCTTTCGATCTTATTCAGGTAAGACATTTTTATAACTTTCTTAAATGTGATTTGTCCTAACGTGAATTTAATTATGTATATTTCGGTGATCTATTGGTCAATCCAAGTGTCTATTATGCATAATAGATTATGTAGAAGCACTCCCGTGAGCAATATAACATTCGGATGGCGCAATAGAACGCAGAATGTGATGGATGACACGTAATAGGACACGAGTGTGGATTGTTTGAGATTGTGGTGTCGTTTGGATTGGCCTTCTGTTCACTCTTGCGCAAATATTCCTCGCTGTTTCCTGCGTTCCTTGTTCTTTCCTCGTGTGTTTGTTTGATGTGTTAATAATCGCGTACCTTTCGTTTCTTTGCGTACAGGCTTGTCCGCTCAACCCCAGACGTCCTCTAGTTGCTGGTTTGACCCCCGACCCCAACGGACGCGGTGAGGACACCCTCCTTCAAGATTTCTCTCAGAGATTCTCCCCGGCTATTCGTGGCGTCGTCGAGTTCGCCAAACGCATCCCTGGGTTTGCGTTGCTGTCTCAATCGGACCAGGTCACGCTACTCAAGGCTGGCGTGTTTGAGGTCCTTCTATTGCGGCTGGCTTGCCTATTCGATGCCCAGGTGAGTTGAAATGTGATTTTAAGCCAAGGAAAAGGATGCTCTAAACCTCGGGTTGCGTAAAATTCGACATTAGTTTGAGCTGAACGTTGTTTTGTGTCTTTGTATCAAACCGTGATCCTGTTCGTGTTTTCAGACCAACACGATGACTTGCCTGAACGGCGAGCTGTTGCGTCGTGAGTCGATAGTCTCTCATCACGCGTCTTCGGCGTCAAACTCACCGTCATGTTCGCCCTCGAGATCGCCAACGGCCCACGCTTCAAATGCGCGGTTCCTCGTCGACTCCATGTTCGAGTTTGCGGCCCGTCTCAACTCGCTTCAGCTTTCGGACGCAGAATTGGCGCTCTTCTCGGCCGTGGTGATCATCGCACCAGGTAATTAACCCCCCCCCCCCAAACCCAAACTTAATTCCGAACGCCGATCATTTGGTGCATACGGATGTCGATGTGTTTTTGTTTCGACATCCCGATTACGTTACACCATTACCACTGCTGTAAAGTCCACAATACTTGAGAAAACATCCTCTGCGTTTGAAATACCGTCTTCTGCTAAAGATTTGAAACGCCGGACTTGTGTTAAGCATTAATATGTTGGTAATGAAACCATAAACACGGTATTCAAACCCTAATAAGGTCGGTTTAGTAGGTGATGGTAGAGCTCACCCGTGTACCAAGCCCGACGGCGTGTGAATATTCACACATCAGGGTATGGGGGGCCAGTTCCTTTCCCTGTGCCGCGTATGGTTTCCCTGGAAGACCTGGTACCCGAAAAATCAACTAGCTTCGGTGCAGGTGCCCAGAGTGCCGGGAATCGAACCCGGGACCCTCCGTTCAGCAGTCCAACGCTCTACCCGCTAGACCTCCGTGACCCATGTTGGTAATGGTGAGGGAAATCAATTGTGAACAGCCGCAACCTTTATGCGTTAGACGAATGGGGTTGTTTATCCTCCCAATAAGAGTGTATTGTGTTCATCGTTGCGCCCCGCACAACGATCGCATTTAACGTTTCGCCCCGACTCGACGTCAACTTACGGCAACCTCTCTCGTTTTATTGCAGACCGTCCCGGTTTGCGGCACACGGATCTCATATCCAGGATCCACTCGAGACTCATGTCCTCGCTCTCCCTCCTCCTTCACTCCCACCCGAACAACAACGCGAGCGGGAACAACGCAACGGCGCTGATGACCACCCTACAGTCGTACATTCCCGACCTGCGCACCCTAAACACTCTGCACTCCGAGAAACTCCTGGCCTTCAAGATGACTGAGCAGCAGCAACAAGGGAGCGGAAACATCGCGGATTGCGCGGAGTCGGCGAGCAACGGCGGACTCCCGCACAGGGCACAGCAGATGCCGGGAGGCGCAAGGACGCAGGGGGAAGATCAGTGCAAGCAATACGCCACACTGAGCACGAGGCACGCGATGCCCGAGCACCAAGGTTGCCCAAGGCCCGTCCCGCAAGGAATGCACATAGGCCAACAGGTATGTGTCCTGAGAAAGTATAGAGCTGAAAACCCTCCCTCCTTGAGTTATCGTCCTTATGCCGTGGCATTCAGTTGAGGTACGTCGTACGTCAATTCCCGCGAGCCGATTAAAAACCGTTTTGCGCTCCCTTTCGTCTGTTTGGTCATGCGCAAATGAATGAAATGAATCGGTCCATTGAAACAATCAAACGGCGATCGCGCAACATATCACAAACCTTTTAAAGAGATGCTTTAACAGTTTCGCAATGTCACTTTCCTAAGCAGCCTCTCTTAAATCTACTCGTGAGATCTCTAACGACATCTTGACTGTGCCGACGGCTTAATCTTTATGCCGTAAAACGTGTACCGTGGGCTAGACCCTCTTAAAGATGTGCCGAGTCTCCTTTTGGGTGAGGGAATGTATTCAGTGGTCGTCCGTTGGCTAACGGCCTCCCCTTCTCCTTCTCCCGTGCAGGTGATGCTGAGCCAGTGCCCGAGGCAACAGCACGTGCTCGTGGACGATGCCGTCTCCATGGAAACGACTCCGGTACACCAACCGCAGCATCCGCAGTGGAAGGGCGACGAGGACGACGTCCAGGAGGTCATCGAAGACATAATCGAGGAAGAGGAAGAGCACATGGATAAGTGGACGAGGGAAAACCATTCCGGACACGGTCATCACGGCACCGGGATCCGCGGTCCGGTCGTGTCCGGGCTCAAATCCCCTCTCGGTTCGGTCTCCAGTTCCGAGTCGATCTGTTCCGGCGAGGTGGCATCCCTGAGCGAGTTCCGCAGTGCCACGACGTCCGTCTCGGCATCTGCGCCACTCCTCGCGGCTTCCCTCTCCGGCACGACCCTCAACGGCATCACCATGAACAGCAACATCCAGGCGATCCAGGGTTTCCCCAAGAGGAGACGGCACAGGGACCGGTCCGAGTCCAATTCCGAAGAGGACACTTCCTGTGGCATGCACCTGTCCAATGCCAGCGGAAACAGCGTCCAGGCGACGCAGATCCCCGCGCACCGCGCGACATACTTCCGCAAACTGGACAGCCCGAGCGATTCTGGTATCGAGAGCGGCACGGAGAGACTGGAGAAGTCTTCCACCTCGACGTCGGTCTGCTCCAGTCCCCGGTCCTCCCTGGAGGACAAGGACGACGTCCTCCAGCAGCAACACAAGGGCCCGGTCCCCGCGCAAGTTGCGTCTGCGCAACGGAGCCGCTGTCCGCACCTGGACAGACCCTCCGCCGTCGAGGACATGCCCGTTTTGAAGCGAGTCCTCCAGGCGCCGCCACTGTACGATACCAACTCGCTCATGGACGAGGCTTACAAGCCACACAAGAAGTTCCGCGCCCTACGCAAGGACAGTGCCGAAGCGGAGGCTCTGGCTAATTCCCCGGTCCTGAGCAGTCCGAACGTGGACATGCCCAGGATGGGCGGCGTGCGCATCGAGTCGGTGGGAGCGCAGAGGTCGTCGTACTCCAGTCTCGACGTTGCGCGTGAACAAGGGAGGGCGGAGATGCGTCTCTCACCCCCCCCCGTGGTCGTCCTCTCGCCACCCGCGAACCCAACGCAATCCGCGTCCCCGCACAGCATCATCTCGACGCTGAACATCCACCTTCCGCAGATAACCATTCACGCACAACCAATGCGCATAGTTTCCCCAACGGAACAACAACAGCAATCCCAACCTGCAACCATCCACCCGATCCAGTGCAACCCTTCGGCGCAAAGCCGTCTCAGTCCGCAAGGCAGCGCATCAGGAGGCCAATCCAGCAGCGGTAGTGGCAACCCACCCCTGCTTCTCCAGAAGGCGCTGCTCCAGCCTCCAGCGAACCAGCGCAGCCTGCAGTCCCACCAGCACCAAGCCCTCCTCTCGGCCCTCTCTGCGGACACGTCTCCGAGGAGTTCTCCAGTCGCGCCGCTGACGGCCAGTCTCCTCCAGGCGCCGAGCCTCAATTCCAGTCTCTCCAGTACACATTCCACTCTGGCGCGGTCACTCATGGAGGGACCGAAGATGACCGCGGAGCAGATGAAAAGGACGGACATCATTCACAGCTACATAATGAGGGAGGGAGGCGAAGAGTCCTGTTCGCAAGGCTTGTACCGTTGCGGGAAGAGCCATCAAGGTTCGTACCGGTCCGCCAAAGTCTCCCCTGACCCTACCGCAGTCATATCCGGTCCGGGTCACGAGATGTCAACCGTGGAGGATGGCTACAGGACCGCGAAGGTCGTGGCACAGCAGGGCTATGCCGGGAACGCTTCCAGAGGTCAGCAACAGGGTTGCGTGTCCGCGAAAGAGCAGAATCCCGGGGTGCTAGTCTTCAACAGTTCGTACCACTCCCACGGTTCGTGGAACGGGGAGAAACCGCAGTGTCCCCAACAGCAGCAGCAGCAACAGAGCGCGAGTGTCGATGGCGTGCAGGTGATGACCTACTCTCCCGCGCCGTCTCCGGGGAAACCGGAGCCGAAACAGGGTGGGCAACCGTTGAACCTGTCCAAGAAGACCCCACCGCCCAGTCCTGCCACCACGCCGGTGATTTCAGCATCGATCCTGGAGGCGTAAGGGTCCTCGGCGCCGTACAAGACTTGTTTGAAGTCGGAGGGACCTCCCCCCGAGGTTTTGCTGCTGACTGTAATCCTCCCTGGAACATCCCTTGACTCGTGCGGGTGCCGCAACCTGTGCTTGATCTGTCTGCCGGGTTCCTACCGCGGTATGTTCAGGGTGGGAGAAGCGGGATACCATTCCAGATGCCATGATCGTTCATCGTCTCCTGATGGTTAAGCGTTTCAGAAATGCTCAAACTCTCGTCGCGATGTTACGGACACTGCCAGGATTCCGCGGTACCGAAATCGGGTCTGGACAAATTGTTTATTTTTTAAGATACCATAGAGCTATTACGACACTACTGTGTAGTGCTTCGGAATACGTAGCAGAGTCGGGACGCTTGGGAGGAGGCGTTGAGCGGACGGAGATTCGCGAACGTCGGGGAGAGAGAGAGAGGAAGGATTTGAGATCTCCCCGGGTTTCCCGGTCCATTCCGCCGCTGCTGTGCCGACTTCGTGCGTGTAATGCCAAAGTATTTTCATCATCAAGGAAAACTCTTCCGTGGAATGGGAGCCGGGTTTCTTCATGTCCATTTGTTCGCGTGTTCAACGGTGTTTCCCTGGAGAGAGCACTCCGGAAGATATAATAAACCACCCATCGTTTATGGCTTCAGAAGGTCCCCCCCCCCTTCCTGGAGTATGCCGGCCGGATCAGTTTTTTTCCTCCGACTGTCTGGTTCATCTGACGTACCGAGTTGATTTTTTGTTCAACCATACAGAAACGTGCCATGTGGTATAACTCTTGGGGGACGTTCCGGTAGCCTCTAATGTGTGCCATTGTCTCCCCCCCCCCCCTCTCCCCCGCGAGGCGCGGGAGTGTTGTCAAACTTCTGCGGAGTCTGATGCTTTCGCGGGACGGACGAATTTGTGGTTTACTCCGGAATAAGATGCCGGGGAACCAGGGAAGGAGGAGAAGGGTTTCCGGCCAATCTTTTGGGACTTTCTGAAGAAAGCGAAATTGGCCGAACCGCTGTGATTTCTGTTTGCGGATCCATGTGTCGCTGTCGTATTTTGCAGATGGAGGCGAACGAGAGAGAGAGAGACAATCTTGATAAGGAAAGTTGTACGTTCCTATT
>JAVFHJ010000014.1:3102579-3165079 GCA_037158775.1 Hetaerina titia | reverse complement strand
ATATATATATATATATATATAATATATACAGATATATACACATACGTGTGTATGTACGTACGTGTATATATATATATATATATATATATATATATATATATATATATATATATATATATATATATATATATATATATATATATATATATATAAAAATTTATATATAATATATACAGATATATACACATACGTGTGTATGTACGTACGTGTATATATATATATATATATATATATATATATATATATATATATATATATATATATATATATATATATATATATATATATATATATATATATATATATATATATATATATATATATTAATGTGTATATAATATATACATATATATATACATACGTGTGTGTATGTATGTATATATATATCAATAATTTTAAGTCTTTTTTTGTCTGTGAATGTCAAATTTCCGTCAAAAAAGAAACGATTGTAGCGTGAAACGAAAGAAATTTATATTATTGTGTAATTTTGTGGAAATTTGAAAATGTGAAGGGAGAAAAAAATTGATAAAAATAACGATAATGACAAATTTTCATGAAAAAAAATATGCATAAAAAAGTCTGGGAGAAATTTTTTCTTTTTGCCGGAAAAAAAACCGAGACTATAATAAAAAAAACAAATTTTTATCTCGCAAATTTGAAAAAAAAATTGCCACGGAGGACTTTGATTGAAAAAGTAACGGAGGAAGGAGGACGAAGATTGAGAAAAAAAACTCTATCGAAAATTTATATTTATTGTGTTTTTTTCTGTATAAAAATATATATATATATATATGTATTAAAACATTAAAAAAGTATATATATATATAAAAAAGTCCTCCATGAAAATTTTCTTCAGTCAGTTCCATGGCTTCTTTTTTTAAATAAAAGGGCAAACAATTGCAATTCTTGTATGTGTTTCCGTTTTTATTAATATATATATATATATATATTTGAGTGCCCCAGTGTATGCAGACATATGCCCCACACGCATATGATGTGTACGTGTGTGTGTTTGTGCGCGCGTGTAATATGTGACTGGAACAAGTGCGTTTGAGGTTGATCAAGTCATATTCACATTTGTGTAATATGTATGTGTATGTATGTATATATATATATGCATATATATGTATGTATATATATATATAAATCATCTTTTTATATATATATCATCAAAAAATTCACAATAAAGAATTTTCTTGTCTGGTAAAAAATAATGAAACTTGACTATTAATTTGAAAAGAATGTTGTACTACCCTTTGACCCTAAAACCCTAAAAAGCAGCTAAAAAGGAGACTCATTTGTTGGGATGTTTCGAACACAAGACTGGGATAATCAAAGGGAGTTGTCATTGAAGACATATGGTATGGGTGAGTATAAATTCCAACTGTTTCAACAGTAGACAGAGACACAGAAACTAACAAAATTGAAAAAAAAAACCTACCAGGTCCAATTTTCACTGCTCCAAACCACCTTTCTCAATGAAGAGAGGGTCAGAACTGAGAGAAAGAAGGGGCTGGAAACACTGGATGTAAGGTGAAGTTGAGGAAAGGGTTGGGAGTGGGATTTTTACAAGGCTTGGGATAACATGGAAGCTGTTGGGGATGGAGACGGGTTTGAAAATATATTAAGATCAGGGTAATTAACGTCTAATATTAAGATCAGGGTAATTTACATCTGATATTAAGATCAGGGTAATTAACGTCTAATATTAAGATCAGGGTAATTAACGTATAATATTCATACCTGGGTAATTAACGTCAAATATTCACACCTGGGTAATTGCATGAATCCAGAAGCCAGATGAACGCCTGCTCTATTGTTTTTTACCTTAGCCACTAGTGCTAACTTCATATACGTTATTATTCACATCCTTGAGACTTTCACTTAAATGTTTTTTAGTATATACATGGGAAAAGATACAAGGAGAAGGGATAAGAACACATATATGAAGGACGAACACAGGAGAGTTGGGGAAGAAGGCGGAATCGAGAGCAGATCACGAGTGCTAAATTATTTCCTTGACCGGGGCTTGAACACCGGAACTTTCGACTTGCCACTGGGCCGTTTTCCTAACAAATTGAGCTAATAAGGAAACCTAATTTACACTGAGATCTGCGATCTTATAAAGTGCCCAAGTGCTCCGATTTCTTGCCCCAGAGATGGCGTTAGAGAGCTGTTTCACCCACCAGAGGAGAAATAGACAGCACACAAGATGAGAATGGACAGAAGGTAAGCAATCATATAGTATATACAGTAAAGGATATGAACGGTACGTTTCATGGCACGCATAGCCATATGAAGAGACGAGCCACCTTGGCCAGATACGCATTCAAATACGAAGTCCCGCCATACGGCGAACAAATATTCATTCAAATGGAAATGGATATATATATATATATATATATATAACTTTCGGACGGCAGAATATAACACAGAATGAAATAGATAACACGTAAAAGGACACTCGCACAGTAGATGATTTGAGCTTTCGGCCTACTCCTCCGAGGCCTTCTTCAGGTCAGACTGAACTGAAGAAGGCCTCTGAAATAGGCCAAAAGCTCATGCAATCTACACTGCGATTGTTATCTATTTTACTCTGTGTTCTATTGTGACGTCCAAATGTTATATTGCTCTCGTGAGTACTTCCGCATCATCGATATATATATATATATTTATACACATGGGTCGTGGGGGTCTAATGAGTAGAGCGTTGGACTACTGCCTAGATAGAGGGTCCCGGGTTCGATTCCCGGGCAAGGCACTCTGTTTGCACCTGCAGCTCCACCCAAGCTAGTTGATTTTTCGGGTACCAGGTCTTCCTGGGAAACCATAACCGGCACAGGAAAAGGAACTGGCCCCCCTAAACACCCTGCTAATGTGTGAATATTCATACGCCGTCAATAGGACTTAGTACATGGGTGAGCTCTACCATCACCCATACTAAACCGACCTTATCAGGGTTTACGGTTTATATATAAAATAGATATTTATATATTTATAATATATGTATATATATATATATATATATATATATATATATATATATATATATATATATATATATATATATATATATATACGCATGTATTTAGGGAAAGGAATGGTTTACGGTTCGGTTAGATGCCAATTTCCTCATTTTCCTCTAATTTGCAAACTCCGACCCCAATTATGACTAGACACTCGAAGGACACTCCGTTATTTTGCAACAGAAGAACACGTACTTCAATCTAATGATCATTGGGAATTGCAAGCACTGAAATATTTTTCCATTTGCGTTGCTAATTTACTAAATGCTTAAATATATGCAACGTTTTCCGAGGCTTAGACGGAAGAGACGGGAGTGTATTATTATTAGGTAATCTCCCGGTTAAGGTTTGGCTTTTGGATGGACACAACTATCAAATTAATATTTTGTAACTCCAAACAAAACCCAATCCAGCAACCTACTCTCTATACATCAACTCCCTCTCTTCATATCTCCGTGTACTTCCTTCCTCCCTTCATCCCCTATCTATAAGACATCCCCGTATTCCTGCCCTTTCCTTGCTTGCCCAACATTCTCCCCTCTATTACCTTCTTCAACATCCCACTATTGCCGTTCAATATGCCCTCCATCTGCCTCCATAGGATTTCTCCCAAAGAACCCCTCTCCTCACCCACAATCCCAAGCTACACTTCCCCTCATTTGTTTTTCGTAAATATATATTTATGTATTCATTTATGTTTATATTGCCTGATACATATATATATATATATATATATATATATATATATATATATATATATATATATATATAACCATAAACACAGTAATCAACCCTAATAAGGTCGGTTTGGTACAGGTGATGGTAGAGCTCACCCGTGTACCAAGCCCGACGGCGTGTGAATATTCACACATCAGGGTAGGGGGGCCAGTTCCTTTCCCTGTGCCGGTTATGGTTTCCCAGGAAGACAGCTGGTACCCTGTTAATAATCAACTAGCTTGGGTGGAGCTGCAGGTGCAAACAGAGTGCCTTGCCCGGGAATCGAACCCGGGACCCTCCAGTAGTCAGCAGTCCAACGCTCTACCCACTAGACCACCGCAACCCGCACATATATATATATAAATTAGATAACCTACCGGTTAAGGTAGGTTTTTGTGATCGACACAACTATCAAATAAATATTTTGTAACTCCAAACAAAACCCAATCCAGCAATCTACTCTCTATACATCAACTCCCTCTCTTCATCTCTCTGCGTATTTCCTTCCTCCCTTCATCCCCTATCTATAAGACATCCCTCGTTTACTTAACATTCTCCCCTCTATTACAGTCTTCGAAATCCCACCATTGCCACTATAATGAGTGAATTTCACCCCCAAACCATAAATTAGGGCCCTTCTCACTGGGTCAACTCTGCCGTCATCATCCATACCCGACCAAACTTTTGAGTTCATTACGGCGTCTGTGGGTTTTCAAATTCACGTGAGGAGAAGTCTATCGGAAACCATGCGTAAACCCACGTAATGCGTGCAACCATTTTCCTTTGCACGTCAACAATTACCGACGGAATCCACGTATACCTGTCCGTTTTTGGGATGAACCGGATGCTGGACCAGCAGCTTTCTGGTTCGTCGAATGCAAAATAATGGCTACCAATTTCAATCACCTATGCCCTCTCTCCCCAATCGTCGTCTTACGAAATTGAAACGATTGGTTGGGGGTATTTCGAAGGGCCTGGGGGATAAAATGAGACAAGTAATGACATCAGAAAACCTACAGTTGTGTAATTTTACGTTTTAAGATGACGATACGATAAGATGCAAAGATCTCAGGAGACAATAGTCCTGTGAAATTGCAAATGTGCATAATTCTATTTATTGAGCTTAGATACGGAAGAAACAGAGATGTCATACCCTATTTGGGCAAAGTTAGACTCGATCCATGAATCTCCTGAGCTACATCATTCGTAACATTCGTCTATTAAGTGCCCCGATGAACTAGGAATGAATTTCAAGCCTAGATTAACGAAATTTTAAGGATTTTTCCAAGAAACTTTAACGGAGTCACCCGCTGTGTGTGCATTATAATGCATACAATTTCAGAGAGTAAAAATCATTCGCCTTGACCGGGATTCGAACCCGGATCCCTCGATGTCCGGCCAGGAGTGCTTTAACCAATTAAGCTACCGAGACGTCTACGCTACGAATGCCTGTGACATTGTATATGTACGCTACTTCGTCATAACATCTTGTTCCTTTAAAGCCCCCTAAATTTCAGAGTGTAAGAGGACGTCTTGGTAGCTTAATCGGTTAAAGCACTCGGCCGGATATCGAGGGATCCGGGTTCGAATCCCGGTCAAGGCGAATGATTTTTACTCTCTGAAATTGTCGAAATTTGAAGGGTTTAATGCATCGGAAAACGTTACATATATTTAAGCATCTAAATTAGCGACGCAAGTGGACAAATATTCCAGTGCTTGCAATTCCCAATGATCATTAGATTGAAGTGCGTGTTCTTCTGTTGAAAAATAACGGAGTGTCCTTCGAGTGTCTAGTCATAATTGGGGTCGGAGTTTGGAAATTAGCCCTGTGCCGGTTATGGTTTCCCAGGAAGACATCTGGTACCCTGTTAATAATCAACTAGTTTGGGTTGAGCTGCGGGTGCAAAGAGAGTGCCTTGCCAGGGAAACGAACCCGGGACCCTCCAGTAGTCAGTAGTCCAACGCTCTACCCACTGGACCACAGCGATCCGTATATATTTATATGGCTAATCATATTCTTGCGAAGGATAATTGAGGTGGTTTCCCATTGCTATTCTCAAAAAAGTGTTTTTAACGTGACACCATCCCTTCAAGGCCGCCCCACTGGGGTCAGACGCCATTGCAGCCGCCTCACTGAGGAACAGACACTACGTGGAACACCTTTCGTCTGGCATGGGTGACCCTACCAGGAGCAATTGCTATTACTCCCGCCAGCACAGCTCTAGGGGTCATCGGAACACACAAGCCCTTCCACCACGACAAGGTTGTAGTCCATGGGAGGGCGTAATAGCAAGAGGTGTAAGGCATGGGGTGTCCATCATTATCACCGGTGCTGTTCAACGTATATGTGGAGGAAATGATTAAAGAGGCATTATGGGAAGAACTGTAGAGATGGTAGGAGTGAAAGTCGGAGGGGAATTCGTGTGAAATCAGTTAGGTTTGATTGGATGACCAAGCATTAGTTGCTCAGTCAGCCAATGAAGGGAGTTGCAAGCATTGCTGAGTGAATTGGAGGTTCAGTGCGATAGATATGGGATGAGAATCAATATTAATAAAACAAAGGTTATTGTGGTTTTATCCAGAAAAGAAGAAGGCTTCAGCTAAGAGCATTGAAATGGGATAGGGGAAAGAATAGAGAAGAAGAGAACAGTTTATATAATACGTATCTCTGGAAGTGTTTTGAACCAACACGGTGTCAAAGTAGTATTGGGGACGTAAGGAGGAGAAGAATTGCGCTCTATTAGGTTTAAAGAGGCTTCCACACTCAATAAGGAGGAGGGAGTTGAAGTACTGGGGACGCTGGAGTATTAGTAAGATGTTTAAGACAAAAGACTCGTGTAAGAATACACTTTAAATATGGATCGTAGCTATGTGTGGCTGTGGAAACGTGGCTGTCATTGATAAGCAGGAGGATAGGATAGGATAGACGTAGATTGGAGGCCATTTGAGAGAGAGAGAGGGATGTGGGTGTGTTGTGAAGAATGTAAGGAGGATGTGAAATGGACCGAAAGAAGGAATTAGCAAATGAGGGGAAGTGTAGCTAGGGATGGTGGGCGAGGAGAGGGGGGTTTGTTGGGAGAAATCCAATTGGAGGCAGATATGAAGGGCGTATCGATCGGCAATAGTGAGATGTTGAAGAAGACTGTAATAGAGGGGAGAACGTTAGGCAAACAAGGAAAGAGCAGGAATAGGGGATGTCTTATACGTGTAGATAGGGGATGAAGGGAGGAAGGAAGTACACAGAGATATGAAGAGAGGGAGTTGATGTATAGAGAGTAGGTTGTTTGATTGGGTTTTGTTTGGGGAGAGACTGGATATTAATTTGATAGTTGTGTCCATCCAAAAAACCTACCATAACCGGTAGATTACCTAATAATAATAATTGACATATATATGGAATGGTACTCATAAACGCGCATGGGATTGTTAATATTGCATGGCTTTGACGGAGTGATCTCCATTTAACTCTCATTGGGTTTCTATGACAATTGATACCTTTGTAAACTTAGTTGATGATCAACTTCACACTAGATCGAAGTTAGTGCGCAGAATTCAACTCATTACTGCGATGTGTAACGTGCAGGTCCCATTTTAGCTATTTATCAGGGAACATTACCAAAAGAGAAAGAAGAAGGCTCCAGCTAAGAACAATAAAATAGGACAAGGGGAAAGAATAGAGCAGAATAGAACAGTTTATATAATACGTATCTCTGGAAGTGTTTTGGACCAACACGGTGTCAAAGTAGTATTGGGGACGTATGGAGAAGAATTGCAATGCTAGGCAAGGAGGCTTTCTCAAGGAGGAGGGAGTTGACGACGGGGACGTTGAGTAGTGATGTTAAGGCGAGACTCGTAAAAACTCCGATATGGATCATAGCTATCTATGTACGGCGCGGAAACGTGGTCGCTGAAGCAGGAGGATAGACGTAGATTGGAGGCTATTGTAGATATGTTGGTGTGTTGTGAAGAATGTAAGGAGGTGAAATGGACCGAAAGAAGGAATTAACAAATGAGGAAGTACTTGAGATGGTGGGTGAGGAGAGGGGTTTGTTGAGAGAAATCCTATGGAGGCAGAAGGGCGTATTGATTGGTGGGATGTTGAAGACGACTGTAATAGAGGGGAGAATGTTGGGCAAGCAAGGAAAGGGCAGGAATACGGGGATGTCTTATAGATAGGGGATGAAGGGAGGAAGGAAGTACACAGAGATGAAGAGGGGGAGTTGATGTATACAGAGTATATGTTGCTGGATTGGGTTTTGTTTGGAGTCACGAAATGTTTACTTGATAGTTGTGTCCATCCAAAAACCTACCTTAACCGGTAGATTACCTGATAAATGTTACCAAACATTTATGGCCATTAACGAATTCACAGTTACTCCTCACAGGTTTTCAGAAGCACTTGTATCGGAATGTCAGTTTTTTTGCGATAGAATATCAAGGCTTGAGTTTCATTTTCCTCGAGTGGTAGGTCGTTCCCACCGTACCACTTGCCAACGCCATGAATAATTGGATTAACATAACGTCATCAGGTTTTCATTGGATATCTGACACTGCGCAATGCTCGGGTCATCCACAAACAGGACGCATTTACCGATTTGGGATTAGTGCGTAATTAGATCATTTACGCAAATGAGAAATTGGGTTGATAATTCATGGAATTAACATTTTAATGGAGATTGTAAATTCGATTGATGAATACACATTCGGAAAATTTAAGCCAGCGCTGAAAATGAACAATAATCTCACTTGAAATATAGTTTTATTAAGTTGTCAGTGTATATATATATATATATATATATATATATATATATATATATATATATATATACACTTGCCCGGCAAGTGGAAGGCCCGTGGTTCAAATCCCGGATAAGAAAATATTTTTACTTTCGTGATCTGCTCAAAAACCGCCTTCCCCACATGTCCTGTGTTCGCCTTTTATGTGTTTTCCTATCCCCTTTCCTTATATGTCTATTTCTATGTTTGAATGAATATTTGTGCGCCGTATGGCGGGATTTTCAACTTTGAATGTGTGTGTATATATATATATATATATATATATATATATATATATATATATATATATATATATATAAATGTAAATTCACTGATAGTCATAACAAACACAGAAACCAAAACACACAAAAGAGGGACTCACTGGTTCTCGAATTTTCGGTGGTCCAACCACCTTTCTCAAGAGGAATTAGGAACAGAACTGAGTTCTATATGAGAACAGAATTGAGTTCTGTTCCTAATTCCTCTTGAGAAAGGTGGTTGGACCACCGAAAATTCGAGAACCAGTGAGTCCCTCTTTTGTGTGTTTTGGTTTCTGTGTTTGTTATGACTATCAGTGAATTTATATAAAAGACATATATATATATATATACATATATATATATATATATACATATATATGCGGGTCGCGGTGGTCTAGTGGGTAGAGCGTTGGACTGCTGACTACTGGAGGGTCCCGTGTTCGATTCCCGGGCAATAAGGCACTCTGTTTGCACCTGCAGCTCCACCCAAGCTAGTTGATTTTTCGGGTACCAGATCTTCCTGGGAAACCATAACCGGCACAGGGAAAGGAATTGGCCCCCCTTTATACCCTGATGTGTGAATATTCACACGCCGTATAGGGCTTGGTACATGGGTGAGCTCTACCATCACCTACTAAACCGACCTTATTAGGGTTGACTATTACTGTGTTTATGGTTATATACATATATATATATATATACACTTTCTTGGAAAAGCCACGAACGTGCACAATAAAATTCACTAAATAGTCACAGCAAACAGAGAAACCAAAACATGATGTGATCCGTAGGCATACTTACACTCCCAGACCTTCCACCACCGCGAAAAACCACCCTCTTTCAATTTGTACCACGTTTCTCCCTGGCCTAGAATCTCTGCGTTCTATCCTAAAGGACCTCTATCCTATCCTCAAAAACCACAATTCCACCACCAACCTTTTCCCCAAATGCCCCTCTGTCACTTTCAAACGCCCCGCCAATCTATCAGATCTTCTAAAATCTACCAATCCACTTCTTAAATCCTCGCCCCGTTCCAAAATCACTCCCAGACCCTGCAATAAACCTAGATGCAAAACATGTCCTATTTTCCTAACCAGAATCCCATCCCTCTCCCACCCGCTCTCCCACCAATTCCCTACTCCTCCTGTACCTCCAGCAATGTTGTCTACCTACTCAAGTGTCAACTTTGCCCTGCCTTTTACATTGGACAGTGTACCACACCCCTTAATATTAGAATCAATAATCATAGAGCCTCATGCAACAATTCCTCCCTTATTGGTATGCTCCCAATCCCCAAACATGCCTCCGAACACAACGCTGCCTTTGACCAATGTTTTAAAGTATCCGTCTTAGCATCCCTCCCACACTCAGACCCTCCACTGAAACTCAAAACATTAGAGCTAGCTTTCATCTGGCTCTTGGATTCCTGGAATCGCCCAGGTATTAATATTAGACATTAATTGCCCCCTTTATGCATATAATTTCATCCCCCTCCGCCCCCAACAACTTCCATATCATCCCCACCTTTTTTTAAAATTCCCGCGCCATACACTACCCCTCCAAACTCCTCACCTCGAATGCCTTCCCCCCCTTTTCCTTCCTACCACTGCTTTCGGGCCCTCCTCTGCCTCAGTTCTGTTCCTAATTCCTCTTGAGAAAGGTGGTTGCACCACCGAAAATTCGAGAACTAGTGAGTCCCTCTTTAATGTGTTTTGGTTTCTGTGTTTGCTATGACTATTTAGTGAATTTTATATATATATATATATATATATACGTTGACGCTGTCAGCAAGATTTAGTACAACTCCTTTATCATACAGCGAGAGTGAAGGATTTGTCCCAAAATGAATGCAAACTCTTTCTTGTAGATTGAAAGACGATAAGTTGTTTTGTAGGCGTTCTTTTGTGGAGTCAACTATCTGTCTTAGCTCATTGATTCGTTCTTTTATGACTGGTTGCCAGAAATTATACAAGGTATGAGCTGGGGGCCATATTAAAAACATCTATTTCTGTTCTTTTAAATTCAATTAGTGTCTACAATCGATCGCTGATGGTTCTGTTGTCGTCGTCTCTCCCCTATTCTTCTTCAAAGTACTCACCTATCCATTCATTCGTAACAATGCCTTCTTATTAATATTCCATCTTCTTATTAATTTCCATTCCACTAATGTTTAATAGTGAAGCACCCTCAGAGATGGAAGTCCTCCTTTAAGCAGCAGTAGTTATATATATATATATATATATAGATGATGCGGAAGTACTCACGAGAGCAATATAACTTTTGGACGGCACAATAGAACATATAATAAAACAGATAACACGTAAAAGGACACTCACAACAGTGTGTGTCTATATATATAGGCTCTCTTTTTATGTAATATTCTATGTCGTCTCTCGTTTCTTGCTCTATTATTATTATTATCATTGTGTCTTCCACACATCTAATGTATACCACCCAGTTAGATACATATGTATATGTAATCCCCAATTAATCACATTTAAACGGGAATTTGGAGAAAAGTAGTCGCAAAGGGGGCGAGAGGAGATCTATAAGAATATAAGGAGGAATGATGATCAATGGATCAACGAGGTGATAGTAAATATTACCACCTTATAGCTTAAGAAATGACCATCAAATATAAATGTGCACAAACTTATTACACAATCTACGACACACTAACGTTTGCATCCAAGGATAATCTATTTGCACATCTGATTGATAGGACTGCTTACGTTATTATAGCGTAAATTAACACCCACTGCGTGCATTAAGTAACTTAAAGTGTGCACATGTTAATATACCATCAACTAATGTGTTTTTTAAACTTCATATATGTGGGAATAATGTCATCCACATCCAATTAATGTAACGTACAACACCTTTCGTGCACTCCCAAACCTCGCTACATCACATCCGATGGACAAATGAATACGAGGCGTGTTCAAATTAACGGGAGTTTTAATATTTCGGACAGTAATATTCATTTATTTATTCTTAATACAATTGATGTTTGGTCACCTTTCAAAGTAGTCCCCAATCGGAGATTAATGCACTTACTTGTGCGCCAGCGCTTCTTCCAATCCCCCCGTAAAACACACTTCTCTCAAACTCTCGATCTTTGAGATATATGGCAGCCTTTAGTTCTTTGAGCGATGCGCTTTTAATGTCATCTACGGCTGTTGTAAGACGACGGCCCTCCCTTCTTAAGGTTCTCTTAATTTCAATAGGAAATATGGGAAAAAGTCAAACACGCGGAGATAATCCACATCTTGGGGGAATATGGAGGAGGCTGGGGGGGGGGGCAATCATCGTATGTACAGTATTGTTTTTGGCCAAACACTCACGAACAAGCAATCGAAGTGTGTGTGAGCTGGTGCATTGGTGCAAAAGCCATTTTGGTACGAATTTTGCTGCCACGGGTTTCATACCCAAGAAATTGGAAGTGATGTCATGATCCAATCGATATATATATCGCCAACATCATTCATTCATCCAATAAGCGACCTCTCTCTAATTGTGATTCGGCGATCGTTCATTAATAACCATTTCTTACTTCACTTTTAAATCCACGTCTTCATCGATTGTTGATGTGCTGGGGCGTCCGTCTTCATCTTCAAGGCCTTCTTCTTGGAAACACGACGCTTATATACCACTCGTAGTAAACTCTTGATTATACTCATAGCAGACTCACACCATTTAGTTACCTTTAATTTCAAGACATTTCACTCGCACACACACTTTGTTTTACGCTTTATTTCATTTTTTACGCGAAATTTGATGATACAAATCCTTCGATCCATTTCTTTTAACAAACGGAAATCGCTTTGAGCTCATTAAAACACGTCTCTAACCTTAGAAGTATGAAATAAACCTTTCAGCTGTTTTAATTGCGGACTTTGTGTCTGTGACTAAGCAACTACTAAGGTTAGAGACGTGTTTTATGAGCTCGAAGCGTTTTACTTATATCTCAAAGATCAAGAGTTTGAGAGAAGTGTGTTTAAGGGGGGATTGGAAGAAGCGCTGGCGCACAAGTAAGTGCATTAATCTCCAAATGGGGACTACTTTGAAAGGTGACCAAACATCAATTGTACGAGAATAAATATGTTTTTGTCCGAAATATTAATATTCCCGTTAATTTCAGAGGATATCTTGCATTATATAAACATAGTTGATGACGTGAAGTTTAATTTCACGGCAAAACTCCCTAAACCTTCACCCATTGCGTTGCTCAAGTGTTTAATTCATCATCGGATTTGAAAGCGTGTGGTGTAATTGTAATATCATGCCGATATCGCTGTAGTCAAGAGACGTTACAGGCGTGATGTGATAGATCGTCATGGTTGATTAATATCGACAATTTTCCACAAACACAACATGGAATACGTCCGGTTTCGATGTGATCACCTCATCTTCCGGTGACAGTCGTAACTCAAAGTGTCCAGCATCAGTAAATTAGAGGAAGTACGTAAGTATATCTTCACAATGAGAGCGACATCTTTAAGGGTTGAATACAATTCCCCGTTGTACTTTGAACAAACCTTGTACGACGGGGTCTTGTCTTAGCCAATACTGCTTGCCTGCGAAAACCTGCCTTATCATTGCGCTAAACACGACACAATGAGATCGAAAGACAAGGGAGCATTTCGGGAACAGTTCATTTTTTTTACCAAATGTTAGCCTTTATTTACAGAAATAACCCCAATAAAAAGACAGTTCCATCGACGTCTTACAGACGAAATAATGACATAAGTTGTGAGAGAGAGAGAGAGAGATTTAAACAAACCATGGTTGCGGAATCCAACACCCAAACAAACCCTTGTTTACGCGCACACAACGTTATGCTAAACACCACACCGCGCAGCGGAGACCAGGAAACAACACATTTCAGCAATGCTTCCGGGTGGACGCAAGGCTAAAGGATATCAGGGCACTGATTCAATGCGTTGTTTCTTTTGATATGCTTGCGTGAAACAACACCACAACAAGTTTATGCCCGCGAAATGCTGAAATATCATCCGCCCGTTGCGTTTCAGATGTTTTGGATGACGAATGTTCAACGCGCAAGGCTTAAAAAGAAGCGTACAAGACATTCCGAACGTCTGGCAGTTTGGTGTACGCACTACGCAGAGGATCTTAAAAGAGCATTGATGGACAATACAAGTACCTTACGGTTGTATTTTGCGCAAAAATATTAAGAAAAACGAGATGACCACACTTGTTGCACAACTTGTATTCTTCGAAAATAAGCGGAAGACATCGGAAAACAGATTTCGAATGCGCAAAAGAGGAATTGGAACACATTAATCGCGCACCACAAATTTTTTCAAACAATTTCCTTTCAAATTAATTCACACAAAAACATTAAACAAATTATAACGAAACGAAACCATGACAACAGATGAAGATCACACGAAAAATTATCGTAAGCGTTTTCCGATTTGCCACGAACAAGGGTCATGCCGAAGATACCGGTTTTACGGTTTGAACATTTGCCAGAAGGCATGGTCAAGATTACCCGAAAGCATAAGTCAATGAAAGAGTACGGGGAAATTGTTACAGTACATTTGTTCAAGTTCACCGAACCACGGTTCACGGCTGATGTGGCTTCAGTTGAATCAAATGTTGGGGAAAAAATCACCAAAAAAATAACTACCGGACTGACATTCAACAGGGAGAATATGTTTAGTATTTGTTTCGTTGAAAGTCACTGAACCACGGCACGCTAATGAGGGGGACTTTAGTTTGATCAAATTCTGGATAATAGCAGCAACAAATGAACTACCGACATGCCATTGGACAGGTGAAATTTCTCAAGTATTTCTTTGTGGAAATTCAATGAACCACGGTTCGTGGCCCTGGAGACTTTAGTCTAAACCAAAATGGGAAAAAATCAGGGAAAAATTAGCTACGGACATGCCGTTGGACAGGTGAAATTTCACAAGTATTTCTTTGATGAAATTCACTGAACCACGGTTCGTGGCCCAGGAGACTTTAGTTTAAACCAAAATGGGAAAACATCAGGGAAAAATTAGCTACCGACATGCCGTTGGACAGGTGAAATTTCACAAGTATTTCTTTGATGAAATTCACTGAACCACGGTTCGTGGCCCAGGAGACTTTAGTTTAAACCAAAATGGGAAAATATCAGGGAAAAATCAACCACCAACATGCCATGGAACAGGCAAAATTTTAGTATTTTTTGTTGAAATTCATTGAACCGCGGTTCGTGGCCCAGGGTTGGCTTTAATTTAAACCAAAATGGGAAAAAATCAGGAAAAAATTAACTACCGACATGCCGTTGGACAGGTGAAATTTCTCAAGTATTTCTTAGTTGAAATTCATTGAACCGCGGTTCATAGCCCAGGGGTGGCTTTAATTTAGACCAAAATTTGGATAAAATCAAGGAAAAAATTAACTACCAACGTGCCATTGGACAGGCAAAATTTTTCAAGGAATTTTTTAGTTGACATTAACTGAACCGCGGTTCGCCAATGAGGGGTACTTTTGCCCGTACAAATTTTGGGAAAAACCAGCAACCACCAAAATGCCACAATGCACACAAAATTCTTCCTGTATCTTTCGATGATATTCACCGAACCGCGGTTCGCATCCATGGGGGGATATAAGCTGAATCAATGAGTGATTAACAAAGGCGTTTCGTCTACACGGTTTCAGACGGTATTGCAGAGATAAGAGGAGAGAGAGAGATGTGAGGGGGCAGACCGTTAACAGCCTATGGATATATTTTAATATATATATATATATATTCATTTATAAAAAAACTCTTATTTCCTTAGAAATTAAAAAATACGGCTAAGGTGATTGAGAGTGCGGTATGGGGTGTCCTCTACGAGAGCTTCTTGGCTTTCTGGTACAGGGTATCCACCACCTTCCCCATATTGTGGATCGTCTCCAGGGCCTTCTCGTATGTCTTGTCCACTTGCGTCTCCTCGAACACCACCAGGACGCCATCGCCCTGGTCCAATATGCCGTGGAATTTGCGGTCCAGGATCATCTGAGACAGCTTCATCTCCACCTGTGCCACGGGCAGCCGGATCGACTGGGAAATGTAGTCGACCTGTGGCGTTCGGAAAAGGAAGAAAAGGATTAATTAAACCAATCGTATGGCAAACCGCAAACTTGGCGCAAATCCGCGTGGATTGTTTGTTCGTGCACTTCCTTATTTAGTCATTAGAGTATCTGTGATAACGTCTTAAATTATTACAACTTTAACGGCAATTAGGATTTGATTTTTCAATAACGTTACACAACTTTGAAGATGTTTCAACAATTCTTTATCGTTAAAATCTTCGAACTAACCTTTTTTTTTATATTTACGAATGAGATCACTAATCGAAAGAGGAATATTGAGTACAATCAGGACGTGTTTGCCTGTTTCGTATGTTAATTGAAAAAGGCATTTGATAGAGTGAATTGGGAAAAACTAATGCGTGCATTGCAGAAAATAGGAATGGATTGGAATAGGGATAGGAGACTGATCCGCAACCTGTACATGTCTATCAGACTGCTATCAGGTGCGAGTGGGGAACGGAGAGTCCGGATGGGCAGTGTTAGGAAGAGGTGTAAGGCATGGGGTGTCCATTGTTCAATGTATATGTGGAGGAAATGATTAAAGAGGCATTATGGGAAGAACTGTAGAGTGTAGGAATGAAAGTCGGAGGGGAATTCGTGTAAAATCAATTAGGTTTGATTGGATGACCAAGCATTAGTTGCTCAGTCAGCCAATGAAGGGTTACAAGCATTGCTGAGTGAATTGGAGGTTCAGTGCGATAGATATGGGATGAGAATCAATATGAATAAAACAAAGGTTATTGTGGTTTCATCCAAGAAAGAAGAAGGCTTCAGCTAAACATTAAAATAGGATAGGGGAAAGAATAGAGCAGAATAGAACAGTTTATATACGTATCTCTGGAAGTGTTTTGGACCAACACGGTGTCAAAGTAGTATTGGGGACGTAAGGAGAAGAAGAATTGCGCCATATTAGGTTTAAAGAGGCTTCCACACACAATAAGGAGGAGGGAGTTGAAGTACTGGGGACGCTGGAGTAGGGATGTTAAGACTAGACTCGTAAAAACTCTTATATGGAGCGTAGCTATGTACGGCGCGGAAACGTGGTCACTGAAGCAGGAGGATAGACGTAGATGGGAGGCTTTTGAAATGTGGGTGTGTTGTGAAGAATGGAGAAGGTGAAATGGACCGAAAGGAAAACAAATGAGGAAGTACTAGAGATGGTGGGGGAGGAGAGGGGTTTGTTGGGAGAAATCCTAAAGAAGGCAGATGAAAGATGAATGAAAGGCATATTGAGCGGTAGTGGGAAGTTGAAGAAG
Organism: Hetaerina titia; assembly: GCA_037158775.1. NCBI lineage: Eukaryota > Metazoa > Arthropoda > Insecta > Odonata > Calopterygidae > Hetaerina > Hetaerina titia. The sequence goes on along the minus strand of JAVFHJ010000014.1, from coordinate 3,147,952 downwards.
ACTGTAATAGAGGGGAGAATGTTGGGCAAGCGAGGAAAGGGCAGGAACAGGATAGGGATGTTGGACGGGATGAAGGGAGGAAAGAAGTACACCGAGATGAAGAGGGACCTGATATAGATTAGTTTGCTAGGTGGGGAGTCACAAAATGTTTGTTTGATAGTTGGGTCCATCCAAAAACCTACCTTGACCGGTAGATTACCTAATTATAATAATAATAATATATTTACGCCAACTAAAACTCTATCAAATTTCACTGCATTAGTTGCTGGAGACCAAATGAGCCGTCGATGCTTAAGATGGATTGTCGAGCTGTGTGTATGGTACGCCAGTAATGTCAGTTTCTGTATTTGTGCTTTGTATAAACACTGTTTGCCGTCGAAAATGGAAATTGACCAAATCCCAGAGAAACTAATCAACACATCAAGGTTTTTGGGTGAAGTGCGGTGGTAAAAGTTATCAAGGAATTACTGAGAAATGCACTGACAGCTGTTTATATGGTGATAATGTTCTGAATAAGAAAATACATCCGTCTTCAAGGTGGATTAACCATGGACATTACGTTCATCCAGTGCATTTTGGGAAGCATAGATGTGGGGACGTGTTCTAGTGTGCTCTTAGTCAAAATGAGAGTTAAACAGGGGTCAAACTTAAAAAGTGACTCCAACTTTGAGATTAATCGTCGTTTGAAGGCTGCTTTTATTGACGATGCTGTAGATAGGTCCACTGTCAATCGATTGGTAGTGAAATTGCGTGGCTGCGAGCCGGGGAAAGCCATAATTATGCAATTAAACTTCTTTCGACTGTGTTTTCGGATGCTCACCGAGTTTATTTTACCGATTTTCTGAAAATAGGGGCAACCATAAATCCTTATCAGTATATACGAGGCGTGTTCATAAAGTAAGGCCCGTTTGGTCACAGGAAAAAATATACTCATATGAAACACATTTTATTGGCACTTTTAGTTAGCTACAAACCTACTTCACTTATCTACATAATCGCCGTTCACTTCTTAAGCATTTTTCGTACCGCTGCACCAGCTTCTTTAACCCCTCTGCATGGAAACTCCCCGCCTGAGGCGCAGGCTGCTGCTTCCCGGTGAACTGGCCAAGCATGCCGTCTCCGAGGGCACAAAGGTCGTCACCAATTACACCAGCTCAAAGTAAATTCCTCGACGGGATTGCCTTGCTGCATCCTAACGACCCTTATAAGGGCCATGACTCTTTCAAATACGAGAATGCGATACGCAACCGTTAATCCTCGGCCTTGAATGATGAAAATTGAAACAGAGGAAGTCAAAATCCAATGTTTCCCTCCAATTTCTTTTCTTAACTATTTACCTGGTACATACGCACGCTGTCCCTCTGTCGCCAGACGCCGTTTAGTAATTTAGGTCGACTTACGCGAAGAAAATAAATATATATCGCACAATTTTCATTTGTTGAAAAACTTTTCCGCGATGCTCCTTCCGCAGTCGTGTGCCCTGCTGAAATTCATCGGGAATTATGCCTAGTTTATAAACCTACAGTTATGAGTGGATAAGGAAAGGTTAGACAATGGTGCTGTGATTTTAAAAATGGACGAACAAATGTCCATTAAGACGAAGGGCGAAGTGGTAGACCCAGTATTCTGACCGATGAATTTGTTTCGCAAGTGGAACAAAAACTGCGATGTGATCGTCGATTGACGATCAATGGCCTGGCTGAACAATTTCCTCAACTTGGACGCACTACTGTCTACAATATTGTTGCGGAAAACCTCGGATACCACACATAGCGTGCAAGGTGGGTACCGAAAATGCTCACCGACCACCACAAAGAGCAAAGAATGTCCAGTGGACGATAGTTTTTGGGTCGCTGGGAACTCTTCTTTAAAGCACCCACCGTACAGTCCTGACCTTGCACCCAGCGACTACTTCCTCTTCTTGCACTTGAAACAGTGGTTCGGTGGACAACGTTTCGAAACCGAAGAGGAACTCAAGAATGGCGTCGTTGATTGGTTCAACCCTCAGGCGGCGAGTTTCTATGCAGAGGGGTTAAAGAAGCTGGTGCAGCGGTACGAAAAATGCTTAGAAGTGAACGGCGATTATGTAGACAAGTGAAGTGGGTTTGTAGCTAACTAAAAGTGCCAATAAAATGTGTTTCATATGAGTATATTTTTTCCTGTGACCAAACGGGCCTTACTTTATGAGCAAGCCTCGTATATCGTCAATGAAATTCTTGTAAAAAAATCAGTCCTATCACTTTTGGGTGCAATCTAAATGTACTACCTTGAACAAAAAGTTCCCGGAATAACCACCGTGTGGCGCTCCCATCGTTCCGATTTGAGTTCTGTTTTTTTTGTTAAATTGGTACATCTGTTGTTGATATTCCCTTTAAATCTTAGTGTCATAACTTGACATTTGCAAAAGTTACGTAGCCAAGAGTACATCTATCTCTGTGTGTGTGGGCGATTTTTTACAATTGCAGAAATGGATTTAAATTCGCAACAACGAACTTGTATTAAAGTTTGCGTAAAAAACGGATTTAGTGGCGCACGGACGTTGGAAATGTTGGAAAAGTGTTTCGGCAACGATTCTCTAAAAAAAACGGTCGTTTACCCGTGGCACGAGCGGTTCAGAAGTGGTCGTGAGTCAATTGAAGATGATGAACGCAGTGGCAGACCATCGGCATCGAAATTCGGTGAAAAAATTGATAAAGTAAAAGAAATGTTGGTCAATAACCGCAAATTAACCATCAGAGAAATAGCGGAGGACTTGAACATTGCCTATGGATCCGCCCGAGACATTGTGGTTAATGATTTGGGTTTCCGTCGTGTAGCAGCAAAGTTGGTGCCAAAAGACCTCAATTTCATGCCAAAAAGAGACCGTGTTGACGTCGCAAAAGACATGATTTGCGAGGCTGAATCCGATCCCACATTCATCAAAAGGATCATTACTGGAGACGAGACGTGGGTTTATGAGTACGACACGCAATCCAGACATCAGGCAAGTGAATGGCGTTCACCAAATGAGCCGAGAGCAAAAAAACCACGTCATTTTCAGTCAAAAAAGTAGGCAATGCTGACGGTTTTCATGGATTACAACGGTGTAGTGCATCATGAATTTTTGCCAGAAGGCCAGACAGTAAACAAAGAGTATTATTTGGGCGTTATGAGACGTTTGCGTGAAGCAATTCGCCGAAAGAGACCAGAGACCATCGCACAGTGCTATCAATATTCGTAATTTTTTGACGAAAAATGCAACAAATACCATCCAACAGCCACCGAATTCACCTGATTTGGCTCCCTGTGACTTCTTTCTGTTCAATCGAGTTAAAAAACCATTACGGGGAACGCGTTTTAGCAGCCGAGAGGAAGTAATGGAAAAATCGCAGGAAGCACTGATGGACATACAGAAAACCGAATATAAAAAATGTTTCGAGGATTGGATCAAGCGCTGGCATAAGTGTGTTGCAGTCGATGGGGATTACTTTGAAGGGGACAATATAGATTTAGATGAATAAACTTGTATTTTTAATTTTCTGAATAAATCCCGGGAACTTTTTGATCAAGGTAGTACAATTGTGAATTCTGTGTGTCAGTCCATGAAAACGAAGATGGATGTTCTCCGAGGAAATCAACGAAAACGGCAACAAACAAGGTTTTAGAAGAGTATGCCACCATTTTCAAAGTGGTTCCTGCAGCAAGGTTCTATTGGACGAAACCCTTATTTCATGGTCTGATTCTTTGTGAAAAAGCTAAGATCTTGGGAGTGAGAAGCTTGATTGATCTTGATCTTTTAAGACAAGTAGCAACGGCCTGCTAAGGAATTTTCAAGGCTAGACACACACGGGGTCCGTCGTGAATTAGATCAGAGTGGAGAGAAATTATCAGCAGACAGAGTTGATGTAAGTTGATTCAGTTGAAGTATTTTCGTTGGTATATATTTACAAGCGATGTACGGTGTTTACATGCCCAAAGTGTCCCTTCTCTTAAATCAGTTAATACCACATGGCTTTCTCTCATTTTTCTTGAAGTTTTAACTGTATAGACCCATTCCTCTGGACAAAACTCCAAATTATCCAGATTTTCGATTATCCTAACGGTCCCCCGACTGATTCCGATGATTGGGAGTTCAACTGTACAGCCAAAACCGGGGAGAATGACAGCGTTTCCCAGACAATTTCACCATTTCTGCAAACCGAAACTTGGCAACCGGTTCATATGTTTGCCAGCCAACAACACCGTGCAACCTTCGGGCACAGCTATCGTACTCACCTGGACTCTGGAGTACGGCTCAATGATTCGGCACAGGTTCTGTTCAAGCATGGTATCGTAGAGAGTGTCCAGGTGGGCCCTTACGATGGGATCTTCTTCTAGTTCCGCCTTGAAGTTCTTCACCGCCTGTTTGGGAGAGACGAGAGTATTTCATTAAGCCAGCACAGAAATGAGACAGGTTGAGATTTTAAGGGTAATTTTTAAATTTCACAGGTTTGGCAAGTCCGATTGTCAAACTTTTTCCTATTATTATGTTGGTATGCATGCCCCTGTAGTATGATCTAAAACTTTCAGCTGTTTTCATTGCGGACTTTGTGTCTGTGACTAAGCCACTAAGGTTAGAGACGTGTTTTAATGAGCTCGGTGATTTTCGTTTGTTAAAAAGAAATGGATCAAAGAATTTGTATCATCAAAATTTGCGTAAAACTTTAAATAAAGCGTAAAACAAAGTGTGTGTGTGAGTGAAATGTCTTGAAATTAAAAGGTAACTAAATGGTGTGAGTCTGCTATGTGTATAATCAAGAGTTTACTACGAGTGGTATATAAGCGTCGTGTTTCCAATAAGAAGGCCGTGAAGAGACCTTGAAGATGAAGACGGACGCAATCAGACACCCCAGCACATCAACAATCGATGAAAACGTGGATTTAAAAGTGAAGTAAGAAATGGTTATTAATGAACGATCGCCGAATCACAATTAGAGAGAGGTCGCTTATCGATTAATGAATGATAATGTTGGCGATATATATATCGATTGGATCATTGGATCGTGACATCACTTCCAATTAATTGGGTATGAAACATGGCGTGGCAGCGAAACTCGTTCCAAAAATGGCTTCAGCACCAATGCTCACACACACTTCAATTGCTTGTTCGTGAGTGTTTGGCCGAAAACAATACCATAACGATGATGCCCCCCCAGCCTCCTCCATATTCGCCAAGATGTGGATTATCTCCGCGTGTTTGACTTTTTTCCCATATTTCCTATTGAAATTAAGAGAACCTTAAGAAGGGAGGGCCGTCGTCTTACAACAGCCGTAGATGACATTAAAAGCGCATCGCTCAAAGAACTTAAAGGCTGCCATATATCTCAAAGATCGAGAGTTTGATACAGGGTTCGTCCGGAAAATAAGTGTAATAAGCTCATTGTCTTTTTTGACAAAAGGGGAGTCGTCCACTACGAATTTGTACCTGAACGACAAAAGTGTAAATGCTGCATTTTACGTCCAAGTGCTCGACAGGCTTCGAAAACGAGTCGCCCGTGTCCGGCAACGCGATCAAAAACATCTGCCGGCTGCATCACGGCAATGCGCCGTCTCACACCGCGCTTGTCGTGTCGGACTTCTTGGCCAAGCACGGCGTGGCAACGCTGCCGCACCCACCCTACAGCCACCAGACTTGGCACCACCGGACTTCTTTCTGTTCCCGAAGATAAAGAGGAATTTCAAAGGAACGCGATACGGGACTTTGGACGCCGTCGAAGAGGCCGTGACGACGTGTCTTCGAGAGGTTCCCGATGATGCCTTCGCTTCCAGGAATGGGAACGCCGCTGGAACGAGTGTATCGACTCACAAAGGGTCCTATTTTGAGGAATATTAGCTTAAGATATGTAAAAGTGTAATACATTTTTTTTCCTGAGCTCAGTACACTTATTTTCCGGACGAACCCAGTAAAAGTGTCTTTCGGGGATTGGAAGAAGCGCTGGTGCACAAGTGCATTAATCTCCAAATGAGGACCACTTTGAAAGGTGACCAAACATCAATTGTACGAGAATAAATTAATGAATATTATTGTCCAGAAAATTAAAATTCCCGTTGATTTTTGAACACACCTCGTGTGATAAAATTTTCAGCCGTGTTCATCGTTTACTATGTGTGTGGAAGACGCTATAGTTAAGACATATTTTTGGCAATGCAACAAAGAATTGGCAGATCAAATTTTGCAGTAAACAGGGAATTAAAGCACAAAACATAGCGTGTGTGTGAAATGTTGAAAAAGGCCTAAAATGTCTCGTCTGCTGTGAGTAAAGCAGAGTTTAAACGAGTGGTATGTATTAGCGTTTATAAAGATGAGCGCTGAAGACGTTAGAGGATCAACAACGACGCCCCAGCACATCAAACAATCGATGAAAACGTGGATTAAAATTAAGGAAATGGCAACGTGAATGAACTGGGGAATTTACAATTGCTCACAAGTCTAAACTAAGTTAAGCCAACAACAACGGAGAATTACTACTGAAACATCTTATAACATGTGACGAAATGAAGACATAACCTAACTTAAAGGGCAAATGAAAACATGTCTAACCTAGGAAAATCATTTAAGTATGTGTTTCTGAATTTATTAATGAGAAAACATGAGGTATGTGTTTAATAAACCCAATGAATTGACACACAAATGTGGTCCCACAAGGACCCGGCCCGACTAAGACATGGCGGTAACTGTTTGAAAAACATCACTGTATCAGAAAGTACGCAATCTATAACGCATATGTTTAAAGTTTGAAGACGCCACGTTGTTTAGTATTCATTTGGCAGCCATCAATACTCGAACGTTTGACAGTGAACTTGTGAAAATGGAGAGAATTGGTCAATCGTTATACGTGGGCAGTCCGATATGTACTTAGCCTCACAGCCCGATGGCACCACTGTCGCAAGAACAATTTACTATCGTGTAGGACATTGTTATAGACGGCTATTGCTGAAATTTCAGCCGAATCGGACTGGTAGTTTTGTTTTGACCACGTGTGGAAGCAGGTGTGCCCGCAGATTCTAGGAAAATGGAAACAGAGCAATATCGATCGGTAATTTGATTCTTGTTTTTGGAAGGGAAATCGCGCAGCGAAATCAAAGAGCGCTTGGCAGCAATCTCGTTTTGGCAGACCGCCGATTGAAGGTGCGCGAGATGGCTGAGACAGTAGGCATCTCAAAAGACCGTGTGGGTCATATCCTGCATGAAATTTTGGGCATGAGAAAGCTGTCGGCGCGATGGGTGCCGCATTTGCTCACCCCGGACAACAAGCGCAACCGTGAGACCACTTCAAAGCAGTGTTTGACCCTGTTTAAGCGCAATCCAAAGGAGTTTCTGCGTCGTTTCGTGACCGTCGACGAAACATGGATCCACTGGTACACACCAGAGACAAAGGAACAGTCGAAACAATGGACTTCACCCGGCGAACGTGCTCCGAAGAAGGCGAGGACTGTCCTATCGGCCGGAAAGGTGATGGCCACCGTTTTCTGGGATTCGCAAGTGTGATCTTCATCGACTATTTAGAGAATGGCAAAACGATCACAGGGCTCTACTATTCCACATTATTGGGCCAATTCGACGCCAAATTGCAGAAAAAACGGCCCTATTTGGCGAAGAAAAAAGTGCTCTTCCACCATGACAACATGGACCGGTTCACACCTCAACCTTCGCCACGGCCAAATTGGTCGAATTGGGCTACGAATTGCTGCCCCTTGCACCGTATTCTCCAGATTTGGCCCCGTGAAACTTCTTTTTGTTTCCAAACTTGAAAAAGGCACTCGCTGGGCAGAAATTTGAGTCAAATGAGGAGGTTATCGCCGCCAAGTAGGCCTATTTTGCTGACCTCCAGAAATCGTATTTTTCAGACGGGTTAAAGAAGTTGGAGCATCGCTGGGTCAAGTGTATCGAGCTAAAAGGAGACTATGTTGAGGAATAAATCGCCACTTTTCCAAAGTTTTCGTTTTTTCTTTTGTAGGCTAAGTACTTATCGGGCTGCCCACGTATGTGATATACAATACTTTTAATTCGAGAAAGGCTTCTCAGCCCAACCAATGTAATGAAGCTGGACTGGATTCCACTCTGTTGCGTGAGTGAGTCTGCTCCTTCGTTAACAACATTAATATATATATATTGGGTGGCATTGGAGTTTAAACGAGGGGGCCGTACGAGCTGTCAAGACGAGGACATCGCATTGGTCGACCAAATGAAGTGATCCAGACTCCAGAAACGGTGAAGAAAATCCACAAAGTGATACTGGATGATCTTCAAAATGAAAGTGCGTAGGCTAGCAGACATGGTAGGCATTTCAAAAAGTGCGGTACATGGCATACTAACTGATAATTTGGACATGAGAAAGCCGTGTGCAGGATGGGTGCCACGTTTGTTCACGCTCGAGCAAAACCAGTGCCGTGAAGATGTTCCAATCGAGTGTTTGGCAAAGTTTCACAGTAAAACAAAGCAGAATTTTTGTGCCGTTTCACAACCACGGATGAAACATTGGTCCACTGTACCATTCTAATGTAATATCTTGCGGAACATTACTCGATTTTTGCACAAAAACTAGAGAGAGACTAGATTTTATTTATTTGATAATTGTGTCCATCTGTAAAACCTACCTTAACCAGCAATCAGATTACCTTATTATATATCTATATATAAAATATATAGATGATTTCTTCGAAGTAACACGGAAGTGTTACATAAAAAACTTAGACAGCAACACGCAACATGAGAACACATAAAAGGAACACTCCCACACGTTATATCTTGATAATTTCGACGGACTTGAACTCCGTCTTCTTCAGAAGATTAGTTAGGGCTCTATTCCGTCTTTCTCAGTAATTAAAAATGGTGACCCCGCACCAAGTTCGGAATAGGTATGAGTATCATTTCTAGTCTAAGGTATGAACAGCCCAAGTGTTTCAAATTGGCTTTAAACATCATGGACCGTGGCACATCGCACACGACTACGAATGCCTGTGATATTGTATATGTACGGTACTTCGTCACAAAACCATCTTCCTTTAAAAGCCCGATAGTTACAGAGTTTAAGAGGACGCCTCGATAGTTTAACCGGCTGAAGCCCTCCTGACTGGACATCCAAGGGATCTGGGTTCGAATCCCGGTCAGGGCGAATGTTTCTGAAGCTCTGAAATTGTTGCAATTCAATGGAGAGCACTTTGAAGAAGGAGAAACACGAAACCATCGATTGTAGACTCTAAATTTGAGGCAAATTAATGTTTTTAATTAACCCTCAGTACGCGTATTGAACGGGAAGTCCTTGTACGTAGATTCGGGAGGCTTTTGTTGATAAAACAATGTGAATGGAGAGGGGGAAGGTGAGGATATGGAGAGAGGAAGGCGAAGAGTGGACAGAGGAAGGAACACACACAAAGGAGAAGGTGGCACTATTATATGGCCTCGTGGAAAGAGGGACGCAAGGAGGCGTTGGGAGAGAAAGGGAATGGAGAAGTGAATGATCCAAGCTTAAGTTTTGCGCGATATTGGATTGTTGGAGCCATTTTAGAAAGGGGAGAATGCTGGGGAAGGAAGGAAGTACAAGGGGGAATGGGACAGAATGGACAGAAAGGGGAGGAGAGAGGGTTAACGCATAACAGAAGACTGGTTCACTTCATTGCGTAGTGGAGTGTCCGGACAAGCTTTTTCGAACAGCGCCAAGATTGTAAGCCTTGCAGCCAACAAAAACATACCTTACAACAGTGTAATAACTGAACAATACTAACGAGATTACTCCAGGACGGGATTTCAGGAAACATTCAACTTATTCCTGTTGTCCCGCCCAGAGACACAGTCGAGACGCCTTACCTTCTGGAAATCGGCCAGGGACCTCCTGTGGCTGGCCTGCGCCACCTCCTTCATGGCGTCAATGGCGCTGCCGGCATATTTCAAGGCCAACTTCCCACTCACTATGTGCTGGACATCTTCCGGACTGTCGATGGCAGTGGGAGGTGACGGCAGACGATGGGAGAAGGAAGAGAAACCATATTCAGACACATTTCATTTCAGAGACATATCACAGATATAAGCAACGGATTATGTTAAGAAGACAAGCTAACTTCAACAAGCTATTCAGATGAATACATGTGTGAATGTGTGTGTGTGTATAAATATATATATATATATAAACCATAAACACAGTAATAGTCAACCCTAATAAGGTCGGTTTAGTAGGTCATGGTAGAGCTCACCCATGTACCAAGCCCTATACGGCGTGTGAATATTCACACATCAGGGTATTAAGGGGGGCCAGTTCCTTTCCCTATATGTATATATATATATATATATATATATATATATATATATATATATATATATATATATATATATATATATATATATATATATGTGTGTATATATATATGTGTATATATATATGTGTATATATATATGTGTATATATATGTGTATATATATATGTGTATATATATATGTGTATATATATATGTGTATATATATATGTGTATATATATATATGTGTATATATATATATGTGTGTATATATATATATATATATATACACTACCTTGATCAAAAAGTTCTCGGACTTTATTCAGAAAATTAAAAATACAAGTTTATTCATCTAAATCTATATTGTCCCCTTCAAAGTAATCCCCATCGACTGCAACACACTTATGCCAGTGCTTGATCCAATCCTCGAAACATTTTTTATATTCGGTTTTCGGTATGTCCATCAGTGCTTCCTGCGATTTTTCCATTACTTCCTCTCGGCTGCTAAAACGCGTTCCCCGTAATGGTTTTTTAACTCGATTGAACAGAAAGAAGTCACAGGGAGCCAAATCAGATGGACTCGGTGGCTGTTGGATGGTATTTGTTGCATTTTTCGTAAAAAAATTACGAATAATGATAGCACTGTGCGACGATTTCTGGTCTCTTTCGGCGAATTGCTTCACGCAAACGTCTCATAACGCCCAAATAATACTCTTTGTTTACTGTCTGGCCTTCTGGCAAAAATTCATGATGCACTACACCGTTGTAATCCATGAAAACCGTCAGCATTGCCTTCTTTTTTGACTGAAAACGACGTGGTTTTTTTGGTCTCGGCTCATTTGGTGAATGCCATTCACTTGCCTGATGCCTGGATTGCGTGTCGTACTCATAAACCCACGTCTCGTCTCCAGTAATGATCCTTTTGATGAATGTGGGATCGGATTCAGCCTCGCAAATCATGTCTTTTGCGACGTCAACACGGTCTCTTTTTTGCATGAAATTGAGGTCTTTTGGCACCAAGTTTGCTGCTACACGACGGAAACCCAAATCATTAACCACAATGTCTTGGGCGGATCCATAGGCAATGTTCAAGTCCTCCGCTATTTCTCTGATGGTTAATTTGCGGTTATTGACCAACATTTCTTTTACTTTATCAATTTTTTCACCGACTTTCGATGTCGATGGTCTGCCACTGCGTTCATCATCTTCGATTGACTCACGACCACTTCTGAACCGCTCGTGCCACTGGTAAACGACCGTTTTTTTTAGAGAATCGTTGCCGAAACACTTTTCCAACATTTCCAACTTCCGTGCGCCACTAAATCCGTTTTTTACGCAAAATTTAATACAAGTTCGTTGTTGCAAATTTAAATCCATTTCTGCAATTGTAAAAAATCGCCCACACACACAGAGATAGATGTACTCTTGGCTACGTAACTTTTGCAAATGTCAAGTTATGACACTAAGATTTAAAGGGAATATCAACAACAGATGTACCAATTTAACAAAAAAAACAGAACTCAAATCGGAACGATGGGAGCGCCACACGGTGGTTATTCCGGGAACTTTTTGTTCAAGGTAGTATTTCCCTAGCGGAATGCTACCGTCAATTTCCTGCCAAATTTTGGTTTTTCATTTGGTTTGGCAAATGCTTCCTATTTGTTACAAGACAGAAACCTTATCCCCACACGGTGCGAATGCCATGCATTCATCAAGCTACCCTAGGGGTGCGTTAAAGGGTTAACGATAGACAAAAGGGCTTGTCATACTCACGAGCTGAGCATGATCTTCGAGAGAAGCATGTACTTGAGGGCCGTGAGGGCCTTTGAGCTCTCCACGCTGTCGTAGCCCTCAAAGGCCTCGTAGAAGTACGAGTAGGCAGTCTTGAAGTCTCGTTCGTCCGCAGCGTGCAGGATGCCTGGTGGAAGAGAAAGAGAGAGGACACATTAGGTCATTCTCATTTGAAGGGAGGACACAATACCCTTTAACTAACGACAAAATCTAAATCTCAATTGAAATCTAATCAACATTGAACAGTAAGGAGAAACACACCCCGAAGCACAGCGCACAGCACAGCAGACAATCCCTCGTCAACTCCGTTCCATAAATTAAAGATTCAGGTGTGACCCAGCAGTACCATTTCATAGCAACAGACGCGCTAAAACATTTGCAAATATTTTCCACTCAATAAAGATTTATTTCCGACCAGTTTCCATTTAAAACATCATAATCAAGTGTTCAACTCAGTGCGATAGATATGGGATGAGAATCAATATTAATAAAACAAAGGTTTCAAGAAACTGTAACAGTAACTTTAACGGAGTCACCCGCTATGTGTGCATTATAATGCAATCATTTCAGAGAGTAAAAATCATTCGCCTTGACCTGGATTCGAACCCGGATCGCTCGATATCCGGCCGAGTGCCTTAACCACTTAAGCTACCGAGACGTCCTCTTACACTCTGAAATTTTTGGTTAACTTAATTGGTTAAAGCACTCGGCCGGATATCGAGGGATCCGGGTTCGAATCCCGGTCAAGGCGAATGATTTTTACTCTCTGAAATGGTTGCATTATAATGCACACATAGCGGGTGACTCCGTTAAAGTTACTGTTACAGTTTCTTGAAATTTGTCTAAGGTATGAACAGCCTAAGTGTTTGAAATTGGCTTTATTAACATCGTGGACTGTGGCGCGTCGCGCACGACTACGAATGCCTGTGACATTGCATGTACGGTATTTCATCATAACATCTTGTTCCTCTAAAGCCCCCAAAATTTCAGGTTGTAAGAGGACGTCTCGGTAGCTTAATTGGTTAAAGCACTCGGCCGGATAACGAGGGATGCGGGTTCGAATCCCGGTCAAGGCGAATGATTTTTACTCTCTGAAATTGTTGCATTATAAAACAAAGGTTATTGCAGTTTTATCCACAAAAGGAGGCTTCAGCTAAACATTGAAACAGGATAGGGGAAAGAATAGAGCAGAATAGAACAGTTTATATAATACGTATCTCTGGAAGTGTTTTCGACCGACACGGTTTCAAAGTAGTATTGGGGACGTAAGGAGAAGAAGAATTGCGCCATATTAGGTTAAAAGAGGCTTCCACACACAATAAGGAGGAGGGAGTTGAAGTACTAGGGACGTTGGAGTATTAGTAAGATGTTTAAGACAAAAGACTCTTGTGAGAATACACTTTAAATATGGATATGTGTGGCTGTGGAAACGTGGTTGTCATTGATAAGCAGGAGGATAGGATAGACGTAGATTGGAGGCCATTTGAGAGAGAGAGAGAGAGATATGGGTGTGTTGTGAAGAATGTAAGGAGGATGTGAAATGGGAAGGAAGGAATGGGAATGTGGACCGAAAGAAGGAATTAACAAATGAGTAAGTATAGCTAGGGATGGTGATAGGGGAGGAGAGGGGTTTGTTGGGAGAAATCCTATTGGAGGCACATGAAATATGGATGAAAGGCATATTGAATAGCAATAGTGGGATGTTGAAGAAGACCGTAATACAGGGCAGAATGTAAGGAAAGCGAGGAAAGGGCAGGAACAGGGGATAGGGATGTCTTAGACTGGGGATGAAGGGAGGAATGAAGTACACAGAGATGAAAAGAGGGAGTCGATATATGGAGTAGGTTGCTGGATTGGGTTTTGTTTGGAGTTACAAAATGTTTATTTGATAGTTGTGTCCAACCAAAAACCTACCTTAACCGGTAGATTACCTTATGATTAAAATCAAGTGATTGAAAACTCATAAATGAATATACAATTCGATAATAAATCTTTATTAACTGGACAAGGGCACGGGATTTCATCTCCTTCCTCCCTTCATTCCCTATCTAAGACATCCCCTATCAACCTATCCTAACCCTCCTATCCCTATACTTCCTCATCTGCAATATTAACATTCTATCCTCTTCCCATATCCATACACAAAGCATATTCATAAAGTAAGGGCTGCTAAGAAATTCATTGGGAGTTATAATGCCTAGTTTATGGACCTACCGTTATGAGTGGATAAGGAAAGGTTTAGACAATGGTGCCATAGTTTTAAAAATGGACGAACAAATGTCCACAAAGACAAAGAGCCAAGTGGCAGGCCCATTGGTATTCTGATGACCGATTAAATTGTTTCGCAAGTGGAACAAAAACTGCGATGTGATCGTCGATTGACGATTGATGGCCTGGCTGAACAATTTCCTCAACTTGGACGCACTCCTGTCTAGTCAAAATTGTGAGGGAAAACTCAGAAACCACAAATTGTGTCCAAGGTAAGTACCGTAAATGCTCACCGACCACCACAAAGAGGAAAGAAACCTCAGATACCGCAAATTGTGTCCAAGGTGGGTGCCGTAAATGCTCACCGACCACCATAGAGAGCAAGAAACCTCGGATACCACAAATTGTGTCCAAGGTGGGTGCCGTAAATGCTCACCGACCACCGCAGAGAGCAAGAAACCTCGGATACCACAAATTGTGTCCAAGGTGGGTGCCGTAAATGCTCACCGACAACCACAGAGAGCAAAGAAACCTCGGATACCACAAATTGTGTCCAAGGTGGGTGCCGTAATGCTCACCGACCACCACAAAGAGGAAAGAAACCTCGGATACCGCAAATTGTGTGCAAGGTGGGTGCCGTAAATGCTCACCGACCACCACAGAGAGCAAGAAACCTCGGATACCGCAAATTGTGTCCAAGTTGGGTGCCGTAAATGCTCACGGACCACCACAGAGAGCAAGAAACCTCGGATACCACAAATTGTGTCCAAGGTGGGTGCCGTAAATGCTCACCGACCGCCACAGAGAGCAAAGAAACCTCGGATACCGCAAATGGTGTGCAAGGTGGGTGTCCGTAAATGCTCACCGACCACCATAAAGAGGAAAGAAACCTCGGATACCGCAAATTGTGTCCAAGGTGGGTGCCGTAAATGCTCACCGACCACCACAGAGAGCAAGAAACCTCGGATACCACAAATTGTGTCCAAGGTGGGTGCCGTAAATGCTCACCGACCACCACAGAGAGCAAGAAACCTCGGATACCACAAATTGTGTCCAAGGTGGATGCCGTAAATGCTCACCGACCGCCACAGAGAGCAAGAAACCTCGGATACCGCAAATTGTGTGCAAGGTGGGTGCCGTAAATGCTCACCGACCACCACAGAGAGCAAGAAACCTCGGATACCGCAAATTGTGTGCAAGGTGGGTGCCGTAAATGCTCACCGACCACCACAAAGAGCAAGAATGTCCAGTGGACGAGAGTTTATGGGCCAACAAGATGGAGATGAGGAGACCTTGCCGTCTGCTTCCTCTTCTTGCACTTGAAACAGTTGCTCGGTGGACAACGTTTCGTGAAACCGAAGAGGAACTCAAAAGAACGGCTTTGTCATTTGGTTGGTCAACTCTCAGGCGGCGAGCTTCTATGCAGATGGGTTGAAGAAAGAAGCTCGTTGCAGTGGTACAGTGATAAATGCTTGGAAGTGAACGGAGATTATAGTAGAGAGAAGGGAAGTGCGTTTGTAGCTAACTAAAAGTTACAATGAAACGTGTTTCTTACGAGTACATTTATTCCCGTGATGAAACAGCCCTTACTCTATGAGCATGCCTCGTGTATATATATATATATATATAATATTAATAAAAGTGAACAAGATTCGTACCAAAAACAGCTCAATTTTGACCAAAAACAGCAACGCATTAACATTGCTAATGAGGTGTTGAGGTTTTAATTTTGGTACGAATGTCTTTTATTGATGGCTTGGCCCTTTTCCGGAACAATTGGTAAAGTTACGAGTGCACCAAAAATCAGAAAGTAGATTTGCAAAAGAGTCCTTCGATGCATTCGATAAGGATTGGATCAAAGAATTTGTATCAAATTTTGTGTGAAAAACTAAATTGAATATATATTGCAAGACACTGTAACAGTAACTTTAACGGAGTAACCCGCTATGTGTGCATTATATTGCAACAATTTCGGAGAGTAA
This sequence comes from Hetaerina titia, assembly GCA_037158775.1. Taxonomy (NCBI): domain Eukaryota; kingdom Metazoa; phylum Arthropoda; class Insecta; order Odonata; family Calopterygidae; genus Hetaerina; species Hetaerina titia. The sequence goes on along the minus strand of JAVFHJ010000014.1, from coordinate 3,131,723 downwards.
GAATCCCCGTCAAGGCGAATGATTTTTACTCTCTGAAATTGTTGCAATATAAATATATATTATTGAGAATACATAACATATACGAGGGTCATCCGGAAAGTAGTACCCGTTCGTGAAATAAAGACACAAAAGTAAATATTAACAAACATAAAAAATTTTATTTGAAAGAGGATACTTTAAACTACTTCTCAACATAATCTCCAAGCAAATTAAGGCAGTTGTCATAACGTGTGACAAGTTTCTGTATTCCTGCTGCATAGTCCTTCGCCGCCAGCTCATTGAGATACAGGGTCACTCCTTCTTTAAGCTCTTCATCGCTGTCAAATCTTTTTCCTGCCAAAAAGTCTTTAAGCTTTGTAAAGAGATGAAAATCTGAAGGGGCCAAGTCCGGGCTATACGGTGGATGGTCGAAAGTTTCCCATTTGAATTCTGCAAAAGTTTTTGTGTTATCCCAGCTGCATGAGGTCTGGCATTGTCATGAACGAGAATGACACCAGTAGACAATAGACCTCGCCGCCGATTTTGTATTGCCCGCCGTAATTTCTTTAATGTTTCACAATACGCATTGGCATTAATAGTGTCTCCACGGGCCATAAAATCATTAAGCAATACACCTCGTCGATCCCAGAAAATGGTTGCCATGAGTTTCCTGGTGGACAGAACTGTCTTGAATTTTTTTGGTTTGTTTGGTGAATGAGCATGATGCCACTCCATTGACTGTCGTTTACTCTCAGGTGATGCATAACAAACCCATGTTTCGTCACCAGTAATTATGCGAGTCAAGAAAGAGTCTCCTTCATCAGAATAACGTCCCAAAAACGTCAGTGCTGCAGCCATACGCTTGGTTTTGTGCTCATCTGTAAGCATGCAAGGGACCCATCTTGCACAAATTTTTGCATAATGCAGATGGTGTTTAACAATTTCATGAACAATTGTTCGAGAAACATTGGGAAAATGCTCACAGATGTCATCAATTGTGACGCGCCGATCGTTCCTCACGAATTCGTCAACTGAGCTCACCAGTTGGTCTGTAATGACAGACGGTCTCCCCGAACGCTCATCGTCGTGTGTGTTCCCCCTCCCCATGTTGAAGTTGCGACACCACCGCCGAACAGACGACTCGTCCATTACATTGTCTCCATACACCTCCTTTAATTGGCGATGAATATCACATGGGCGAACGTTTCTTGCATTGAGGAATTTAATCACTGCCCTCACTTCACAACTGGCGGCGTTCTCAATTTTTTTAAACATTGTAAACAATCACAGAAATAACACAGGCAATGCTAGCGTCACGCAACTTGGCTCAGAGAAGGCAGACAAGCCAATGAAGCTATCTGACCTCGTCCAGCGGCTACTCGCGTCGTCAGCACTTCATGCGGCACGAACGGGTACTACTTTCCGGATGACCCTCGTAACATACTGAGAAGCTACCTTGGACCGAAGCAACGTTTATCGGTGGTACAAAATGTTCTCAGAGGGGAAAGAAGATGTGAACGATGACAAAGAACGTCCCCGGATGGCCGATCACGTCAACAACAGACGAGATCATTGATGAAGTGAAGAAAATGGTATCGACCAATCATCAACCAATCGTGGTACAGTGATAAATTCTTAGAAGTGAACGTGGATTATATTGGAGAGAAGTGAAAAGGGTTTGTAGCCAACTAAGTGACCATAAAACGGGTTTCGTATGAGCATATTATTTCCTTGTGACCAAACGACCCTTACGTTATGAGCAGGCCTTGTCTGTATATCACAGTCTTCTGATAACATCCCCAGTTGCCAATCGATCAATCGATATGCAATACTCTCTCTGAATAATATCCATCTTTCTTCCATTCTCCTCCTGACGATTTCTCCCAGCAAACCCCTCTCCTCCCCTCTCGCAACAATGAAACTAGCACTATCGATGGCGATTGACTGAAATAGATCTGACTCTGCTAATAAACTCGTCGTGTTTCCTTCTTTAAGGAATATGGATAGATGACCAAAAACAAAAGAGAAGAGACCAGATGAATGACCATCTGTCTGCTTGTGAAGATACATAGAGAGGAAGACCTTCCCCGACACCCAATCGGCACCACAACTATCCCCCAACACCCTAAATTACAGCCCTGCAGGCACCTTGGCACCAATACTATTAGACAGACTCTGATATATTAATCCGAATTCCCTCTAATGAAAGTGACCTGACAATCCTAGAACCCCTACCCGATTCAGCCACGAGCACAGAGGTGAGAGCTTGCAAATCCGCACATATACCAGCTTCCTGATCTTTTACAATTCCCAACCATTAGCTGCAATATTTAATTCCCTTCCCAGCATACCCTGCGCCTTCTTCCCCACAAATTAAGTATTCCCGGATAAGTAAGAAAGCACAACTTCCCGTCTAACCTGAAAAAGGTCACAGAGAAGGTCAAGAAGAGATCAAACTGTCTGAAATGGGTCTTTTCACGGGTTATCTATCAATGTTAAAGTCTTCAATTGTGCCATCCATACGTTTCTTTGTATTAGGTTTGGGGAAAAAGAGATCCATTACACAGGCGAACAGTGGTTTTGGTGCCGGAGCTTTTAATGTTCATTTAAAGAACAATTGAGGTGCTGAATCCAATTATGACACTAGTTTTTTCCTATCAGCTATAGTTTTAGAGATATATATGTTGTTACTTACGTAAAAAAATCTTCTACATTATGATATGGGAATATTATATGAATAACACAGGCCAACAGTGGTTTTGGTGCCGGAGCTTTTAATGCTGATTTAAAGAACAATTGGGGTGCTGAATCCAATTATGACACTAGTTTTTTCCTATCAGCTATAGTTTTCCAGATATAGATATGTTGTTACTTACGTAAAAAAATCTTCTACATGATGATATGGGAATATTATATTAATAACACAGGCCAACAGTGGTTTTGGTGCCGGAGCTTTTAATGTTGATTTAAAGAACAATTGGGGAGCTGAATCCAATTATGACACTAGTTTTTTCCTATCAGCTATAGTTTTCAAGATATAGATATGTTGTTACTTATGTAAAAAAATCTTCTACATGATGATATGGGAATATTATATTAATAATTATCTCATTGGCCTACAATATAGAAATATACATAAAACTTATTGACAGTTTATTGAAAATGAAAGGAACACCGCAGAGTGGTTATAAATTAGTATACTTATAGATTAATTTAACTTTGAAAATTATTTTCCAGAATATATCAAATATTAAAACAACTAATCGTAAGATGTGCCATATCTATAAAAGTAGAGCTGTTAAATAAAAACGGATTTCGTATTTGGATTCAGCTCTACAAATGTAGTTTAAATCATCACTAAGATTCCCGGCACCAAAAAAAAAATTTTTTTTGTAGGCCAGTGTTATCTTTGCGTGAAATTCAAAACTTTATTAAAAGATGTTTCTGATCGTCCGATTTGGGTCAATAATGCACCGTTTTGTTGCATAATTTGTTGTCATTTCAAAAGGAATCTTCATATTGGCCTCTCTCATACAAGTCATGGTCCTTATTGGCGAAAAACTAAAGTAATCCATTTTAAACAATCATTCTCTTGATCGCAATTGCTTATCACTCGGGAAGTTTTGAAATGTGAGAAAGAGGTGTCGATCGCTTGTTCCCAGGTCCGGACTATATGGTGGATACATTAAAACCTCCCAACCAAGCTCCCAGAGTTTCTGGTGAGTCAGTACAGACGTGTGTGGCCTTGCGTTGGTCTGATGAAACAACAACTCTTCCGTTGGCCAACGCTGGCCGTTTCTGGTCAATCGCTAGCTTCAAACGGGCCAGTTGTCGACAGTAGAGATCTGAATTCAGTGTTTGGCCATACGGAAGCAACTCATAATGAGTGATTCCTTTTGAATTCCCACCAAATACACAGTGAGAACCTTCCTGGCCGTTAGTCCTGGTTTGGTCACCGTTTGAGCTGCTTCACTTCACGCTTTGACCACGATCGTCTTCGCACAATATTGTCGTGTGTGACCCATTTCTCATCATCCCCAGTCACCATCCGCTTTAAGAAATGGGTCGAGTTCATTCCGTTTGGCCAAAGGCTTCGCAGATGGAAACTCGATTCGATCACGTTTCTTGGTGTTAATTGGTGTGGCACCCAAACATCGAGCTTCTTTTCGAATCCAGCTTTTACTCAAATGGTTTAAAACTGTTTTACGATCGATATTGATCTCCTGGGAGATGCTACGACTACTGACATGCCGGTCAACTTTGATTATTTCTGTGATCTTATCGACATTTTCGACGACGGGCCTCCTGCCTGTGCGAGGTGCATCCATTGACATGAAAAAATGCCTGAACGGAATCGACGAAACCAAAATTGGACGTAATTAGCTGTTACAGTATCATCGGCACCATATGAACACTAATTTAACAATTTCAGCGGCCTGGCTTGCATTTTCTTGCCTTTATCAATGGAAGAGAAACTGTAAGGAATGTCCCGGGAATTGTCTCTTTGTTGACTTCCATTGTTTAACACCCTGTGACTCCCAACTGAATGGAACAAACAGGAAAATATATATATATATATATATATATATACATATTGGATCACCTTTTGGTGGTCTGAGGAGCATGAACTTGATATATATATACATGCAACGAGCATGAACTTGATATATATATATATACATATTGGATCACCTTTTGGTGGTCTGAGGAGGAGAAGGAGCAGCACATGGCAATCGGTCGTTGAGTGGCACGGTGCTTCCTCAAACCACTTGAAGGACACCTTGGCACGCACCACCTCTCAAACAACTCACCTGACTGCAGGTCAAGGGCCGCTTGGAGCTTCGGAGGGCAGTAGATGGCGTTGGCTGTGGTCCGTGCCGAGGTCAGTGCCGCCCTGGCCTTGGGCAGGTTGCTCAGGGCATGGTAGGTCTTGCTTTCCAGGAGCTGGACCTGTGGGGGACACACAATCAAGGAGATGCAACGCAAGGCAGCAGGACGTTTGACAATCGAATTGGTAAATATCTCTACAAACACAATATCAGAATCTGAAGATGATGGTTTTGCCACGGGAATATTAATATTCCGGATAATAACATTCATTTATTTATTCTAAATACAATTGATGTTTGGTCACCTTTCAAAGTAGTCCCCATTTGGAGATTAATGCACTCTTGTGCGCCAGCGCTTCTTCCAATCCCCCCTTAAGCACACTTCTCTCAAACTCTCGATCTTTGAGATATATGGCAGCCTTTAGTTCTTTGAGCGATGCGCTTTTAATGTCATCTACGGCTGTTGTAAGACGACGGCCCTCCCATTCTTAAGGTTCTCTTAATTTCAATAGGAAATATGGGAAAAAGTCAAACACGGAGATAATCCACATCTGGCGAATATGGAGGAGGCTGGGGGGGGGGGCAATCATCGTATGTACAGTATTGTTTTTGGCCAAACACTCACGAACAAGCAATCGAAGTGTGTGAGCTGGTGAACTATCGTGGTGCAAAAGCCATGGATTGTTTTTCCACAAAGTCCGATTGTCAAACTTTTTCCTATTATTATGTTGGTATGCATGTCCCTGAAGCATGATATAAAACTTTCAAGCTGTTTTCATTGTGGACTTTGTGTCTGTGACTAAGCCACTAAGGTTAGAGACGTGTTTTATGAGCTCGAAGCGATTTTCGTTTGTTAAAAAGAAATGGATCAAAGGATTTGTATCATCAAATTTAGCGTAAAAAATTAAATAAAGCGTAAAACAAAGTGTGTATGAGTGAAATGTCTTGAAATTAAAAGGTAACTAAATGTTGTGAGTCTGCTATGAGTGAATCAAGAGTTCACTACGAGTGGTATATAAGTGTCGTTTCCAATAAGAAAGCCGTGAAGACCATGAAGATGAAGACGGACGCCCTGGACGCCCGAGCACATCAACAATCGATGAAAACGTGAATTAAAAGTGAAGTAAGAATTGGTTATTAATGAACGATCGCCGAATCACAATTAGAGAGAGGTCGCTTATTGATTAATGATTGATGTTGGCGATATATATATACAACAGTCTCTTGGAATTGATCGAGAGTTTATTGCGGGGCCCTTTCATCAACGCAAACACACCGCAAGGGAAGCATTAAGACTATCCAACGATTGCGCCCAAATGGTATTGAGAGAAATATCGTTACTATTCTTAAATACAAATTCCAGCGTAATGAAAATTTCCTTTCGTTTCGAATTGAAAACTTTATCATTACTAAGTGACCATTTCCTAACTTCTCACTGCCAAAAATTAGAACCCGTTTTCATGTTGAACTGTTTTGGAACCAGGAATGGCTAACCCTGTGGCGATTGAGTGCCAACATAATAACAGTAAACTCTTGACTCACATGCCAACCCATCGAATGACCACCGTGGAGTTGTCCATCACACCCTCCCAGCTCTGCGTGCCAAAATAATTTCCCAGCATGCCCCGTCGGGCACGCAATCCATTTTCCCTGTCCTATACTATTATCGCATGTGACTCTTTGATAGAGAAATCGAAGGAAATCAAATGTTGACGGAATGAAATGAACTGCCAATGCTTGCCCAACGGATTAATGCAAAAGATGTGTATTATCTTAGTGGCAACATAGACCAAGCGTAAAAGACTAAACTATTGCAAAACGGGACATTACTAGGTCTCTCTCGTGGTTTTATTACCTCACCATTTCGTTGTGTATTTGATATTACCTATGCTTTTACCAAGACTGTCTGCGTGTTCGTGCAGTCATCGCTCTCAAGCAGCATTAATTCATTTCTTTTAATTAAACAAAGGCGCTGATTGCAACTTTCCCGTTCCCCATCGACGGTTTCCGCAAAGGTTGTACCAAAGTTGTGGTACGGCTACCGGAGAGAGAGTTGACGGCACATTCCCACGCACCAAATGGTTCAACTATCTCACCTCGACAAGCAGGTTCTTGTCGTCAAGCTTCTTGAGTTCCTTGAGCAGCGCAGAGCCTAGTTGTAGCGCTTGCGGGAACATTCCCGTATCAAAGTACAAAGACACGAGCCGTGCCTCAAGGGACTGCCGCAGGAATGTCCTCCTCTCCTGCTTGGCCCAGTCGATGCACTCCTGTGGTTACGCAACGCCATGCGCAACGGAGAAAGGAAGAGAAAAGAGGCATAAGTCAATTCCGACGCAGGCTCTGACAACAAATCAACAACAATTACTCCAGATTGATGTTCAACGCAGGGCGCCACGCACACGCAACTCACCTGACAAAGCTTCACCTCGATGCCAATGCCAGCCTCCAGATCAAGGAACATGTCAACAAGGGCACGAACTAACTTGGCCGCCTTCGCCTTGCTTATGTACGCAAGGAAAGGTCTGGTTGCGCGGATCAGCTCTCCCAACTCTATGGGAGATACAAGACAAACAAACCATTAACTCATTCACTACAATATCCGCACACGTAAGGCATAAGTCCCTGCTGGAAGGAATCACGCACAGTACAGTACACAACTTAATATGCAACGCAATCATGAAGCGCAAGAAGTAAGTTAACTCTGGGCATTTACCATCTGCGCATTGTTGCTTGACTGAACCCCTACTCAATTCTCAGTGTGCCAGGAATCCATTCGCGATACCACTTTCCACAGAACAATGCCATGATATGCCATAAATTGTGCATTAACGCATACGGAAATCGGTTTCAGAGACCACAACCGTGCTATTAAGGACGCTTCCTACCCTGTCCTATGAATACACGATCTGAGGGACAATTAAAAACTTCATTCAGCTCTTTTTAATTCAGACCAACATTCCACGGGAAAAGGAGCAGATGGGAAGTGCCAAGAGGAATGGTTTGCTGAGGTAAACGTCTTAGTCTTGTCTTTAAGTGTCTTTCTTCACTTTCAGACAGTCTACCTCCTATAATAATTATATGACATTATAATATATTAGTAAAACCTTTCAAGGATTCACTTTTTGCCTCAACATATTCATGACAACATGAAGTAAGTATATCCGATTAATCAAGTTCTCCAGATGAAACTTGTGGTCTAAAGTCCTCGTTTATATTAATATATTTATGTACAAGGTCTATCCAATAAATATTCAAACTGAGTGGCCATTAATAACTCTTTCGCTCTTTTAAATAATAATTACATTATTAATTAATAAACTTTACGCTCTTTTAAATTCAATTACAGTCTACTACGATCTATGATGGTTCCGTTGTCATCTCCCCCCTATTCTTCTTCAAAGTACTCTTCATTCATTCGTAATAATGCTATGCCTTCTTATTATTATTCCATCTTCTTATTCCATTCCACTAATGTTTAATAGTGAAGCAACCTTAGATGGAAGTCCTCCTTTAAGCAGCAGCAGTAGTTATATATAGGCTCTCTTTTTATTTAATATTCTATATCGTCTCTCGTTTCTTGCTCTATTATTATTATTATTGTGTCTTCCACACATCTAATGTACACCACCCAGTTAGATATAATATATGTAATCCCCAATTAATCCCATTTAAATGGGAATTTGGAGATAAGTAGTCGCAAAGGGGGCGAGAGGAGATCTATAAGAATATAAGGAGGAATGATGATCAATGGATCAACGAGGTTCACTGAATATTATTAAACTGGCGATGAATTCAATCAATGCTCTCTAATTGAATCAGTGTGCAGGTGTATTGTGTCATTATGGTCCATTGATCCATCAATCCATCACAAGAGCCTGACGGCGTGTGAAATTCACACATCAGGGTAGGGGGGCCAGTTCCTTAACCTTATGCACTCGGATGTCGAGGGTGACTGGACATGCTTAGCAGCGGTAGCAGCTCGTACGTCGAGCCACACTCGACACGGAGTTTCACCGTGAGGGGAATTGGGATTGGGAATAACTTTACCTGCAATCATCTGCTTGAAAGGACAAGTAAAGTAAGGCTTAATTAATGGCATGGCTTGTTTTATAAATGAATAGTATCGACCCATAATGTCATCTTCAACATAAATGCTGTCTCCATAGGATGCCACCACCTACGCAGATGTTTGTTGTCATCTCTGTGCTGTGTTGTAGGTTCTCTTTGCCCTTCATTACTCTCGGAAGTCGGCTAAATGCAAAGCAATGCCTTTGACAGATGATATGTGTCTGTAAAAAAGATGGCCAGGATGTGAAGTTACCTCTCAGTCAGTAGAGTTCATTGCTTTCTAGTTTGGACTCTTTCATTCCCTTTTCTTCCTGGTGTCAACTGTCTCGTCAAACGTTCTTTTCCCAATCTGTTGCATTATCAGGAATCTTGAGTAGGAGGGTGTTTATTCATAAATATTGTACGAAGAATGCCAGCTAAGAAATAAATGAAAACCGGATATCGCATGTGAAATTCATTAAGAAACTAGTCGAACACGATCTCGTTGGAGAATCCCGAGATGTGTCACAAACTTTATATTTTATATAAATACACACAGTGGAACTACGATTATCTGAATTGCTTTAGGCACCGTTGTACATAGTTTCAGAAACCGAATAGGCCCAGCAGAGGGGTGAGTTAAGTGAGCTAAGGGCGTCAATCTGCCACTCTTTGTTGCTTGATTGCTTGTTGTTCATGTGGGATTTTCTATGCGCGAATTTGTTGTTCTGTTTGAGAGTGCATTTTTCATTGTTCACCATGGCTACGAAGAGAGAACGTGTTGTGTTACCTTTTAGCGGACAAACTCAAATTCATAGAGAATCAATTGGATAATGAGGGAGTTACGGGGCCAAAAGTAGAGGACAGAGCAGTAGTGCATTGTGTTGGACAATCAACGATTGCGGACATTAAACAAATGAACAAAGCTACAATTGTGAATTCTGTGTGTCAGTCCTTGAAAATGAAGATGGAAGTCCTTCGAGAGGAAATCAATGAGAACGGCAACAAACATAGTCTGAGAAGAAGATGCCACCGTTTTTCGAGTGGTTCTTGCAGCAAGGTTCTATTGGACGAAACCCTTATTTCATGGTCCGATTCTTTGCGAAATAGCTAAGATCTTGGGAGTAAGAAGCTTGATTGTTCATCTTTTAAGGCAAGTAACGGCTGGCTATGGAATTTCAAGGCTAGACACAGGGTCCGTTAATTAGATATAAGTGGAGAAAAATTATCAGCAGACTCTACAGCTGCATAAAATTTTATTCACAAATTTACAGTTATGTACGGTCTAACATGGCAAAGCGTCACTTCCTTTCAATCAGTTAAAACATAGCTTTTTTCTCATTTCTCTTGCAGTTTTCATTGAATCTCCGGAAAAATTTTAGACATCAGACATCATAAAAACATTAGAATCCCATAGAAGTTTGCAAAACTATTTCACGTCAAGAAATATGGCCGAGTACTCATTAAGAGAGGAAGAGAATTAAATAAATGTTTGTTTAACCGTTGCACAGTCCAACAATCGGAGAACGGTAACCAACATGGCGTTCGGTTCGGCGAGATTTCTACATTCTACATGCTTCAATTATTTGTAAATTAAGTGCAGGCAATGAAAACGACACTATGGGAGGTGGGGACGTGATACAAGGTCCTGTTACACTTGTACATGTCTCACACATGATATCGTATTGGACGTCGTAAAAAATTATGTCGTATTTATTGCCGGTACAGTTTGAGCACGCATTAAACCACATTCACGTTGTAAAGAAAAGTTTGGAATGGTTCAACATGGCTGAAACAAGACGGGAATTACTTTTTGGTGAAATTGAGCACATATTCCTTACTCCAGAATTCAAAACTTAAAATAGTGCCAACTCTTCAAAGAATACTACTTCGTGCTTTCGTTAATCACAGGGAAAACCGTCTATAGACATCAACTAAAAGGATTTCGGACACTTCAAGATTAATGTGCGTGAATTTATGCTGGGAAGAAACTTAACAGGACAAATAATGGTAGACATAAGTTAATTTATTCCTCTGGTAGTGAAGTCAAAATTTGTTTTCCGTTACAGTGCTGAAATGCATAGTTGAACAAAACACGACCGCCGTCCGCTTTCGGAACATGATCTTCCGAACCATCCGCGAAAATAAATTTCACGGGAGTGATATTGGGAAATATACCATTATCATCATGACCACGCACTTGAATAACGCAATACTACACGCAAATTACGACAATTTCATGGCATGATGAATAGGTAAAAGGTGACGCGCACCAAATAAGTGAATAACGAAAACATCCGCTTACTCATTAATTCTTGCACTTTAGAAAAGAATTTCGCACAAAAATAGAACGGAAGTCACAAAACATTCCCGATCCAAATTATAATCATGCTGGCCACACTTCTGTAACAATCCATTCAAGCTAAAACATACAAAATTTGAAGAACCACAATATCCACACGACCATGACCCAAATCTAAAATCCGTCTAAGGTATTGACGGAATCCACAATATAAAACAGCACACTAACAATTTCCACAGCAAATTAAACCGTTTTACAATTACATTCATCAAAATCTTAAACGATTGGGCAATAAAAGTGCAACATGCTCATCATAAAAACTTAAGTCATACCAGGTGTACAGCTAGTGGAAATTTGCAGAGCATTGGTGCATTTTGTGCCACAATGCATATTCTAATTTCACATATATTGAAACTAAATGGATAAAGAAACGTCTCATAACTATCTTAGCTGAGCTTTAATTAATTACCGTATTAAGGGGCAAATTAAGCTGTTTAAACAGTCATGATTCCCTGTTTATACCAACTGCTACAATCTTAAACTCAAGGCAAATCATGGCTTAAGGGTTTAATTTTCGTAATTGAGAAACAAAATAAAGCCATACTGTTTCAACGGAAAAATACCTTTGGCTCTCTTCTCCTTCTTGTAAGTTTGCGCCAGCTGAAGAATTTCCTGCTCCTTGAGCAACACGGACTCCTCGTCCCCATCATCCTCACAGCGTTCTGAGAAGCATAAATAACAATATATTAAATAATTTTACTCAAAGATTATGATAAGCATGAGAAATATCATCGACAATATGATGCTGCAATGGTTACACTAATTATTTAACGCTAAAGCTTCATCGACGATTTAAAATTGGTACAGCGAAAACAGTAAATGACTCTATGCATTTACTCACCAAAATATAAACCGACCATTAACAAAAATTTAAATAACCAAACATATAAATAAACTCAAAAAAATGTGACAATCGGTATGACTCTGCGATTTTGTGATGGAAAGTATACCGTTTCACATCACATAAGTTACCCAAATTTATTTCCAGTATTAAATACTGGATATTACTCACTAATTTCCTCCAATGCATTCCGGCCAACGCTTTCGTCGGCATGAGCAATGTCAATTTTTCGCTCGACCATAGTAGCACCGGCCATGATTACGAATGGAGTGAGCGGAGTCGATTGTTCTCGAATAGTTTTGCGAAACGATATTATCGCGATCTCCGATTCGTAAGTACATCTTTCGACTAACCCCGACTTTAAATCTTTTTAAAAGAAATATAATGACTTAATTCATTTTTTAATTCGTAATAAATTGTTAAATTTACTTGAAAATTTCAGGTTTGATTAAAAATGAAATTTTGGAGTGGAAGGGTAGATAAGGTTCGGGTGTTGTCATGGTGTAGCAGATAACATAATAGGGAAAAGACAATTGGAACAGCGACCGACGAAGAGACATGTTTAGTTTCATTACTTATTGGAAATGAGATCAACTATTTATAACGCTGTCTATCTTCACGGTTAAACTACCGTTCAGGTAAATATTAAATTCTTCTTTCATAAAATTGTTAAGAATCGCCTCGAGAGGTGTTAACTGCCCATTTTCTGCTTATCTATTACCATAATAAAATATAGGGACAGATATTGCATTAATTTGTTGCATTTGTTACATATGCATTTTCCCCCGCATCATAAACAGACGTTCCGTCATCTTGGATCGGTTCATTTCGCCGCCATAAGTTTAATAAATGAATAAACCCGCGTCTTTCAAAGTCTTGTCATCGCGCAACAGTAACTGTGCTCTGGATGAACACGGTTACTTCTTTGTTTCAATCGGGTAAAAATGAAATTCAATATCCAGTTATTTGGATTTGAAACGAAGTTAATATTTTTAATTTTATGTACGTGTAATGATAAAATTTGAGCGAACCAGAAATGTTCGTAAGTATTAATGAATTGAGATGCATGTTACTTCATGGCATTCGGTGTGTCGGCTCTGTGATCTGCCACGGGTTGCTATTTCAATTGGGACGTTATCTCTCTTTCGCAAGGGAGCATCAGTGAATAACGCGGTTTTTTTTCCTTCTTATGAAATAAAAACGAGGGGTGATGGCGCGTTGGATTAAGTACTAATTTCCAAGGGCCCGGGTGCGAACCCTTGTTGCTACTTCTGCGAATCACCCCTGGCTGAATGTTTCGTGGCGAAGAAAGCTCATCAATTTTTTGCAATCAACAGTTTCGTTATCGTCGGAAGTTGTAAAAATGCGTTTTATCTGTTCCACAATCCATGGAGTTCATCTAGCATGAAATGTGCCGGCAAATTTGGCGAAAATTCGATTTATTTGCGTTGGTTACTTGAATTTATATTTCATTCTCTGGGACGAAGTCTGTGGATAGTGTACCTACTCCACTCCGAGGATAAATTTCGTAATAAGGTATTCCCAACACTCGGTAAATAATTCGACAAATGAATCACTTCTTGCGTGAGTTTAATCTTTAATTGTTTAATCGGAAAGTTACCATTTGCCACTCTCATCACTCCTCACGCAAGCGACTAGGTTTAGAAGGCTCATTTCTGAAGAATGTACCTCTAATCACTAAATAAATATATCTTGGAGTGCCAAAAGTGTGATGAGTGAATCTTATTTATCTTTTACCATTCAGGTTGCAGACTCGAAGGCGAGATTAAGTTTAGGGAATGTGACTGGGCTAAGGGTACGCGTTCTGCTGCCACGTCATGCACATGGACACAAATCTATGTCTTTATTTATTTGGCCACCCGGTACGTTTACAACGAATGGTGAATTATTGCCAAAGTTGGTATAGTTTTTTTTTTTTTAGCCTTAAGCTTCGTCCCTCCTGAATGAAATTACGATCTAGTTACCTCATATTTCATTCTGAATGAAACTTTTCACCGTCAGTATTTTAATCCTAGAATTAAATCCTGCCGCCCTCCATTCTATTCCTCCTTCCATTCCTCTAAGGTACAGAATATCATACAATTATGTAATCATTTTGGGGAAGTCATAAAGTAGCTGGATTACTATCCAGAAAACAAATAAAATGAAACATTAAGAATTTGCACAACAAAAAAACCATAAACACAGTAATCAACCCAAAGGTCGGTTTGGTAGGTGATGGTAGATTTGCATTTTTAGAAGCGTTGCATTATATATATATATATATATATATATATATATATATATATATGTATATATATATATATATGTGTGTACATATATATGTATATATATATATCCCCTACCCTGATGTGTGAATATTCACACGCCGTCGGGCTTGGTACACGGGTGAGCTCTACCATCACCTACTAAACCGACCTTCGGGTTGATTACTGTGTTTATGGTTTTATATATATACCATAAACACAGTAATATTAAACCCTAATAAGGTCGGTTTGGTAGGTGATGGTAGATTTGCATTTTTAGAAGCGTTGCATTATATATATATATATATATATATATATGTATATATATATCCCCTACCCTGATGTGTGAATATTCACACGCCGTCGGGCTTGGTACACGGGTGAGCTCTACCATCACCTACTAAACCGACCTTCGGGTTGATTACTGTGTTTATGGTTTTATATATATACCATAAACACAGTAATATTAAACCCTAATAAGGTCGGTTTAGTAGGTGATGGTAGAGCTCACCCATGTACCAAGCCCGACGGCGTGTGAATATTCACACATCAGGGTAGGGGGGCCAGTTCCCTGTGCCGGTTATGGTTTCCCAGGAAGATCTGGTACCCTGTTAAAAATCAACTAGCTTGGGTGGAGCTGCAGGTGCCCAAATTGCCTTGCCCGGGAATCGAACCCAGGACCCACCGGTCAGTAGTCCAACGCTCTACCCCCTAGACCAAGGCGACCCGCAATTTGCACAATATAAAATGAAATTCAGAATTACCCAGAATTTAAGTAGTCGTTCACACTGTGGAAACATTTTTCATTTAAATACATAAATAATTTATTTTTGAAGAAAGAGAGTGATTTCACATTTTTTTAAACTGATGGGAAGCCTGTTGAACATTTTGATGCCCAGAGAACGAGGTCCCTTGGTCATCATTGTCATGCTAGCAGACACTATACACAGATGACTTCTAGTCCTTGTCTCATAGGTGTGAGTACCATCATTAGATGGGAATAGACCCATGTTCTTTTGTACAAAAATTGCTGTATTATAAATAGAAACACTAGGGACTGTTAAGATGCCAAGGCTTTGAAAGAGAGATCTGCAGTGAGCTCTATACATAGACTTGAGCAATTAATCTTCAATGAATTCTTTTACGAATTATCACCACCTTGTTCCAAATGCTGCTTCTATTCTATTCTTCCCTGGTCCACTTTCCCAAATGTTCCAAGTCTCCCAGGAACTATAGTGCGCCATTCTCCACACGAAACCCTTGACCAATTGCTTCCTTTTCCTCTCAAGCCTTAGGTTCTTTGAATCCATAGTATTAATCCCCTCTTCTTCAATGAATTCGCCTCCTTATCGTGGGCTATTCTTCGCTTGATGTCAGTCCAACTTCTTCCAATCCCATCTTACTAAGCTGCTGCCCATGTAGATCAGAAGGATTCCAATTGATTCCACTAGTTTCAACCCTTTCACAGAATTGTAATATATATCTGAATTCAGCTTTTCTCTCTTCCACACACATGAGTATTTCAGTTTTCTTCACTAATCGAAAGAGGAATATCAGAATACAATCAGGACGTATTTTCCTGTTTCGTATGTTAATTGAAAAAGGCGTTTGATAGAGTGAATTGGGAAAAATTAATGCGTGTATTGCAGAAAATAGGAATGGATTGGATTAGGGACAGGAGACTGATCCGCAACCTGTACATGTCTATCAGACTGCTATCAGGTGCGAGTGGGGAACGGAGAGTCCGGATGGGCAGTGTTAGGAAGAGGTGTAAGGCATGGGGTGTCCATCATTATCACCGGTGCTGTTCAACGTATATGTGGAGGAAATGATTAAGGAGGCATTATGGGAAGAACTGGAGATGATAGGAATGAAAGTCGGAGGGGAATTCATGTGAAATCGGTTAGGTTTGATTGGATGACCAAGCATTAGTTGCGCAGTCAGCCAATGAAGGGGTTTCAAGCATTGATGAATGACAACAAACATAAACATTCATAACACCTGGGATGCTAAAACATTTGCAAATATATTCCACTCAATAAAGATTTATTTCCGACCAGTTTCCATTTAAAACATCATAATAAAGTGTTCAATTCAGTGCGATAGATATGGGATGAGAATCAATATTAATAAAACAAAGGTTATTGTGGTTTCATCCAAGAAAGAGAAAGGCTTCAGCTAAGCACATCAAAATAGGATAAGGGGAAAGGAAAGAGCAGAATAGAACAGTTTATATATACGTATCTCTGGAAGTGTTTTGGACCAATACGGTGTCAAAGTAGTATTGGGGACGTAAGGAGAAGAATTGCAAGGCTAGGCAAGGAGCCTTTCTCAAGGAGGAGGGAGTTGATGAGTTCTTCACCTGGTGTCAGTCCAACTTCTTCCATCCCATCATACTATACTGCTGCCCAGGTAAGATAAGATGAAGAGGATCCCAATTGATTCCACTAGTTTCACCCCTTTCACAGAATTGTAATATATATCTGCATTCAGCTTCTCTCTCTTCCACACACATGAGTATTTCAGTTTTCATCTTGTTGATGTTCATATTAATACAGGGTTCGTCCGGAAAATAAGTGTACTGAGCTCAGGAAGAAAAATTTATTACACTTTTACATATCTTAAGCTAATATTCCTCAAAATAGGACCCTTGTGAGTCGATACACTTGTTCCAGCGGCGTTCCCATTCCTGGAACGCTCCCGCGAAGGCATCATCGGGAACCTCTCGAAGACACGTCGCCACGGCCTCTTTGACGGCGTCCAAAGTCCCGTATCGCGTTCCTTTCAAACTCCTCTTTATCTTCAGGAACAGAAAGAAGTCCGGTGGCTGTAGGGCGGGTGCGGCAGCGTTGCCACGCCGTACTTGGCCAAGAAGTCCAACACGACAAGCGCGGCGTGAGACGGCGCATTGTCGTGATGCAGCCGCCAGATGTTTTCGATCGCTGGCCGGACGCGGGCGACTCGTTTTCGAAGCCTGTCGAGCACTTGGACGTAAATTGCAGCATTTACAGTTTGTCGTTCAGGTACAAATTCGTAGTGGACGACTCCCCTTTTGTCAAAAAAGACAATGAGCTTATTACACTTATTTTCTGGACGAACCCTGTATGTTCCCCCATTACTACTTGGTCCATAGCACATGGAGTTAGTTGCTTGCAGGTCCTCTCACGTTTCCACCACTACTGAAATGTCATCTGCCGGCCAGAGCATGTTGATATCTTCGCCATTTACTCCTGACTCCTTTGATGCCCAACTCTTGTGTTTCTTCCATTGCCTCTTCCAAGGAATACTTTGTGGAATATTGCTGGCCAGAGGTTGCATCCTTGTGGTACTCCTCTGTCAATTTTGTCTCCTGTTTTTCTTCGATTTTTCCCTTGCATTGTTGTAACCTGATTCTCGTGGAGGTTATGGATAATTCTTCTGTCGTCCTCATCCATTCCAAGTGCTTCTGGTAGTATCTTGGACATCTCGTTCCATCCAACATTGTCGAAGGCCTTCTACAAGTCCACCAAGTCCACGTCTGAATGCTTACGAATCTTTAATGTTGATAATATCAATACTAATTAGTATCGGTTTTCCATTTGCCCGAAGACTAAGTACAGTACTGACGTCTCCTTAAATGCTTCTTATTACCCACTGCTCGCGTGAGAAAGTTTACAAGAAAATTGAAATTACCAATTAATCTTAATATTTATAAGTATATGAACAATAGTAGTTGGGTGAATTAATACTTATGTCATAAGTGCTGTCAAAGTAGTCCTATTTGGGACGTGATGAGATTCATTTGATTAGGGCAAAGACACGAGAAATGGAGCTGAATTGATGATTATTATTTGTTTATTATTAGGTAATCTACCGTTTAAGGTAGGTTTTTGGATGGACACAACTATCAAGTAAACATTTTGTGACTCCAAACAAAACCCAATCCAGGAACCTACTCTATACGTCAACTCCCTCTTCATATCTCTGTGTACTTCTTCCCTCCGTTCATCCCGTCCAACATCCCTATCACCTGTTCCTGCCCTTTCCTCACTTGCCCAACATTATCCCCTCTATTACAGTCTTCTTCACCATCCCACTATTGCCGATCAATACGCCCTTCACCCATCTTTCATCTGCTTCCATTAGGATATCTCCCAACAATCCCCTCTCCTCCCCTATCACCATCCCTAGCTATACTTCCTCATTTGCTAATTCCTTCTTTCGGTCCATTTCACTTCCTCCTTACATTCTTCACAACACACCCACATTTCTACAATAGCCTCCAATCTACGTCTATCCTCCTGCTTCAGTGACCACGTTTCTGCACCGTACATAGCTACGCTCCATATCAGAGTTTTCACGAGTCTTGTCTTAACATCCCTACTCAACGTCCCCGTCATCAACTC
Source organism: Hetaerina titia (assembly GCA_037158775.1). Classification (NCBI taxonomy): domain Eukaryota; kingdom Metazoa; phylum Arthropoda; class Insecta; order Odonata; family Calopterygidae; genus Hetaerina; species Hetaerina titia. Next base: position 3,113,013 of record JAVFHJ010000014.1, on the reverse strand, counting down.
CCTCCTCCTTGAGAAAGCCTCCTCGCCTAGCATTGCAATTCTTCTCCTTACGTCCCCAATACTACTTTGACACTGTGTTGGTGCAAAACACTTCCAGAGATATGTATATAAACTGTTCTATTCTGCTCTATTCTTTCCCCTATCCTATTTTAATGTTTAGCTGAAGCCTTTTTCTTTCTTGGATAAAATCGACTAACCTTTATTTTAGTAATATTGATTCTCATCCCATATCTATCGCACTGAACCTCCAATTCGCTCAGCAATGCTTGCAACCCTTCATTGGCTGACTGAGCAACTAATGCTTGGTCATCCAATCAAACCTAACCGATTTTACACGAATTCCCCTCCGACTTTCATTCCTATTATCTGTAAAGTGTTTCCCATAATGCCTCTTTAATTAGAATTGGTGATGCGGGACTAGTAATAACTTTAAACTAAAGACTTTGAAATAATCAAACGGAATGTTGATTGATTGCAACAACGTGGCTGGGATTAAAAGTGTTAATTATTATCTCACGGCATAAGAGTTTATACATACGTATCTCTGGAAGTGTTTTGGACCAACACGGTGTCAAAGTAGTATTGGGGACGTAAGGAGAAGAAGAATTGCGCTATATTAGGTTAAAAGAGGCTTCCACACACAATAAGGAGGAGGGAGTTGAAGTACTGGGGACGTCGGAGTATTAGTAAGATGTTTGAGACAAAAGACTCGTGCAAGAATACACTTTAAAATATGGATATGTGTGCAATGGAAACGTGGTTGTCAATTGATAGGCAGGAGGCTAGGATAAGATAGACGTAGATTGGAGGCCATTTGAGAGAGAGAGAGAGAGATGTGGGTGTGTTGTGAAGAATGTAAGGAGGATGTGAAATGGACCGAAAGAAGAAGGAATTAGCAAATGAGGGGAAGTGTAGTATAGCTAAGGTGTGGGGTGTGTGTTGGGGTGGGCGAGGAGAGAGGTTTGTTGGGAGAAATCCTATTATTGGAGGCAGATATGAAGGGCGTATTGATTGGCCATAGTGGCATATTATAAGAAGACTGTAATAGAGGGTAGGGAATGTTAACGGCAGACAAGGAGTGAGTAGGGATGGGTGAATGGGGGGATAGGTGATGTCTTATAGATAGGGGATCAAGGGAGGAAAGAATATTGGGATGTAGGAGAAGACAGTAATAGAGGGAAGAGAGTGTTAGTGGCAGAGGAGGAGTAAGTAGTAGGGATAGGTGAATAGGGGGGTAGGGGATGTCTAATAGATAGGGGATGAAGGGAGGAAGGAAGTCCACACAGAGATGAAGAGAGGGAGTTGATGTATGGAGAGTAGGTTGCTGGATTGGGTTTTGTTTGGAGAGATTTAATCTCATTCAAATTTGTGGGAAGACAATTACTGTGGCTCCTAGAATAGTATTAGTTGAATTGTATGGTTCTGTTCTCTTGTGACAGGTGACGCTTTCATTTCTGGACGAATTATTACGTCGGGGGAAAGGGATAGAAGCTTATTTGTGCACCGGTGTGCTAAGGGGGTGCTGTGATTATGACGGGTGACCTTTAAGGAGAGTGAGGATGGACATTGGGACTTCTGAGACATCGAAAAACATTCTAAAGCCCGAAAGATGTACTTGAATTAATGCACATATGATAATTGCTTCGAAGAAGAATCCATTGGGAAGAGTATGCCTGCTGGGGGTAAAGGATTTGATCAAGCTGAACGATCTTCACCTTGCGTTGCAATCAGTACAGCAGTACAACATTGGTGGCTGGTCAAGTGTCACATGATAAGGAAGACAACTTGTATGAAAGGCAGTTTTATCAGCTGAAGCGTGGAGCTCGATTCTTCCTTGATAACACAGGCCTACACAAAAAAAATTTTCTTTGGTTCCGGGAATCTTTGTGTTGATTTCAACTATTTTTTGTAGAGCTGAATCCAAATATGAAATCCGTTTTTATTTAACAGCTCTACTTTTTTAGATATGGCACAACTTACGATTAGTTGTTTTAATATTTGATATATTCCGGAAAATAATTTTCAAAGTTAAATAAATCTATAAGTATACTAATTTATAATCACTCTGCGGTGTTCCTTTCATTTTCAATAAACTGTGAATAGGTTTTATGCATATTTCTATATTGTAGGCCAATGAGATAATTATTAATATAATATTCTCATGTCATCGTGTAGAAGATTATTTTACGTAAGTAACAACATATCTATATCTCGAAAACTATAGCTGATAGGAATAAACTAGTGTCATAATTGGATTGAGAACCCCAATTGTTCTTTAAATCAGCATTAAAAGCTCCGGCACCAAAACCACTGTTGGCCTGTGTTATTAATATAATATTCCCATATCATCATGTAGAAGATTTTTTTACGTAAGTAACAACATATCTATTTCTTGAAAACTATAGCTGATAGGAAAAAACTAGTGTCATAATTGGATTCAGCACCCCAATTGTTCTTTAAATCAGCATTAAAAGCTCCGGCACCAAAACCACTGTTGGCCTGTGTTATTAATATGATATTCCCATATCATCATGTAGAAGATTTTTTTACGTAAGTAACAACATATCTATATCTCGAAAACTATAGCTGATAGGAAAAATCTAGTGTCATATTTGGATTCAGAACCCCTATTGTTCTTTAAATCAGCATTAAAAGCTCCGGCACCAAAACCACTGTTGGCCTGTGTAATTATTAAGCCGGGGGAAAACTAGCATTGCTAGGGATAGGGTTGTCTTCATCTGTAGGATAAACTACTACGATAGAGGAACTGTCACGATGAAGAATCTTCGGTTAAAGGTACATTTAGGATGACCATGCCGATAATTCCGCCCTGAATGGACCGGAGAAGTAGTTCCAAGGTATCCAAGGACATAAATAGGAAGCGGTCGGAGTCCTGGGGCAGAAAGGTCAAAGTTCAACCCGTCCTTTGTCAACCTCTTGCATTTGGTAGCGATTAGGGCAATTGGTGCAAATTCTCCAGGCACTCTTGGAGTTTGCAGCTGTGTGCTGTCAAAGATTCTGTCCTCAAAGACCAGGATTGGGGCACCACAGTGGGGGAATGTTGAGAGGCGTCCGTTAGCTAAAACGTCGATGGACTTATCAGGACCGTCAGATGGGAGAAAATTGGATTCCTCCCAAGAGTCGATCGCAATCATCATCGCAGAGACCAACATTCCACGGGAAAAGGAACAGATGGGATGTGCCAAGGCGAATGGTTTGCTGAGGTAAACGTCTTAGTCTTGTCTTTAAGTGTCTTTCTTCACTTTCAGACAGTCTACGTCCTATAATAATTATATTACATTATAATATATTAGTAAAACCTTTCAAGGATTCACTTTTTGCCTCAAAATATTCATGACAACATGAAGTAAGTATATCCGATTAATCAAGTTCTCCAGTTGAAACTTGCGGTCTAAAGTCCTCGTTTATATTAATATATATCTGTACAAGGTCTATCCAATAAATATTCAAACTGAGTGGCCATTAAATACTCAATTTCTACTCTTTTCAATTCAATTAGAGCCTACAATCAATCGATGGTGGTTTCATTGTCATCGTCTCCCCTATTCTTCTTCAAAGTACTCTCCATTCATTCATTCGTAATAATGCCTTCTTATTAATATTCCATCTTCTTCTTAATTTCCATTCCACTAATGTTTAATAGTGAAGCACCCTTAGAGATGGAAGTCCTCCTTTAAGCAGCAGCAGTAGTTATATATATATATATATAACTGTATATATATACATATATATATATATATATATATATACACTTACGATTTTCAAGTTTATATATATAATATATAAACTTGAAAATCCCGCCATACGGCGAACAAATATGCATTCAAACATAGAAATAGGTATATAAGGAAAGGGGATAGGAAAACACATAAAAGGCGACCCACAGGACGTGTGGGGAAGGCGGTTTTTGAGCAGATCACGAAAGTAAAAATATTTCCCTATCCGGGATTTGAACCACGGACCTTCCACTTTCCGGGCGGATGCTCTACCAGTTGAGCTAATAGGGAAACCTGATTTACATTGAGATCTGCGATCTTATAAAGCGCCAAAGTGCTCCGATACATTTTGCCCGAGAGATGGCGTTATGGAGCTCTTTCACCCACCAAAGGAGAAATAGACGGGACACAAGAAGGGGAAAGGATAGTAGAAAAGCATTCATACGATCTTATAAAGGATAGGAACGGTGCGTTTCATGGCACACATAGCCAGAAGAGACGAGCCACATTGGCCAAACACATATTCCAACTTGAAAATCCCGCCAAACGGCGCACAAATATTCATTCAAACATAGAAATAGGTATAAGGAAAGGGGATAGGAAAACACATAAAAGGCGAACACAGGACATTTGGTGAACACAGGCCCGTGGTTCAAATCCCGGTCAAGGAAACATTTTTACTTTCGCGATCTGCTCAAAAACCACCTTCCCCACATGTCCTGTGTTCGCCTATTATGTGTTTTCCTATCCCCTTTCCTTATACCTATTTCTATGTTTGAATGAATATTTGTGCGCCATATGGCGGGATTTTCAAGTTTGAATATATATATATATATAGGCTCTCTTTTTATATAATATATTCTATATCGTCTCTCGTTCCTTGCTCTATTATTATTATTATTGTGTCTTCCAAACATCTAATGTACACCACCCAGTTAGATATATATATATATATATATATATACATATAATTATATATATGGGAATAACATATTATATATATATGTGTGTGTGTGTATATATATATATATATATATATATATATATATATATATATATATATATATGTAATCCCCAATTAATCACATTTAAATGGGAATTTGGAGAAAAGTAGTCGCAAAGGGGGCGAGAGGAGATCTATAAGAATAAGAATATAAGGAGGAATGATGATGATCAATGGATCAACAAGGTTCATTGAATATTATTAAACTGGCGACGAATTAAATCAATGCTCTCTAAATGAATCAGTGTGCAGGTGCATGGTGTCATTATGGTCCATTGATCCATCCATCCATCTTATAATATCTTAAGATAGTGAAATAGTATTAGTATTGTGTGGTTGCACTGTTGATTTTCCATTCTAAATTCAGTTCTCACTATTCTTCAGATATCATTCTTCAGACAGTTTTAATATGACTACGATCATTGGTAAGAAGGAGGACAAGGGACCATTGCACACACGATCAATGTTGTCGTACGTCAACACAAGAGGTGGATAGAAGGTCTTTTAAAGGCCTTGCATCATCATCCGTCTTGGCCTGTCTTGTCTCGTTTGCCATCTTTCTAAGATGCTTAAATCCACTTTGAAGACGGATCTTTTCTTATTCAGAGCATTATCACCATAGTTGTGTGTCATTTCATTGGGTTTAATAAACACATACTTTATGTTTTATCATCAATAAATTCAGAAGAACAGACTTGAACGATTTTCCTATGTTTTGAGATGTGTTCATTTGTCTTTTAAACTACAGGCCTGTATGTTACGTCTGTGCATTTCTGTGGTAATTTGTAATATATATGTAGGTTTAATCCCGTTGCCTTTTGGTCTTAGGCTTGCAGCTTTGGTTCGATTGTATTCGAAATGCAGGTTTGATTGGGTCCAGGAGTGGTGGCTGCATGAATTTCCATGGACCTCACACAGACGTTGTTCATCTATGTTGCTGTGAATGAAAACCAGAAGGATGACCTTGATTTTCGATCAGCTCATCCTTGCTCTTTTGGGTTCGATTCAAGCCACTTTGAAGACGGATGTGTTTTCTTATTGAGAGCACTATCACAGTATAAACAGCCGTCGGTGCATTTCTCAGTAATTTCTCGATAACTTTTACCACCGAACTTCACCGTTAAAAGCACTAACACACGCTTTGAATGCAATACGAACATTGTTTCGATGTTGTACAACGGGTACAATACAACGAAATTTTCCCACTTACAAGTATAGTCAGGGGCCAGGTAGGGGAAGTTAGGGTGAGGGGTGGTAGTGTGGGTTTCAGCGATCATTGGTGGGTGGAGGGGAGGTGAGGGTGATCTATTGGGCCCAGACGGTACAGAGGGAGGTGTTTGTTCAATCCAAAAATTGAACCTAATTAACGGACTGTCACTGCCTTGTTGGGGGAGGGGTTGGTGTGGGAAGGCTTTAAGAATTGAAGGAGAGGGGAGTGCGAGAGGTATAGGATATTGTTGACCACCTCAAGGTTACCAGACTGGAGGGATTCCCAAGTTTCCAACTCCTCCAGGGCGTTCAACCTGCGACCTTTCGTTTCTCTGCGTAAAATGTCTGCTGTGAAGTCACTGGAATGGATGTTATATGCGCAAGAGGTGTTCGGTGAGCTTTTCACCCTCATATTGATATGTTGATTCGTAGCTCCGTGAATTCAACACAACATTCTTCAACATTCCTCTATTGCTGATAAGAAGAATTGCGCTATATTAGGTTTAAAGAGGCTTTCACACACAATAAGGTGTAGGGAGATGATGACGGGGACGTTGAGTAGGGATGTTAAGACAAGACTCGTAAAAACTCTGATATGGAGTGTAGCTATGTATGGCTATGGAAACGTGGTCACTGAAGCAGGAGGATAGACGTAGATTGGAGGCTATTGCAGAGATGTGGGTGTGTTGTGAAGAATGTAAGGAGGATGTGAAATGGACCGAAAGAAGGAATTAACAAATGAGGAAGTACTGGAGATGGTGGGTGAGGAGAGGGGTTTGTTGGGAGAAATCTTTTTGGAGGCAGATGGAAGATGGATGAAAGGCGTATTGATCGGCAATAGTGGGATGTTGAAGAAGGTAATAGAGGGAAATATGTTAGGCATAAGAGGAAAGGGCCGGAATAGGATAGGGATGTCTTATGGATAGGGGATGAAGGGAGGAAAGAAGTACGCAGAGATGAAGAGTGGGAGTTCCTGATATACAGAGTATATGTTGCTGGATTGGGTTTTGTTTGGAGTCACAAAATGTTTATTTGATAGTTGTGTCCATCCAAAAACCTACCTTCCCACCAAATACACAGTGTAAACCTTCCTGGCCGTTAGTCCTGGGTTGGTTACCGTTTGAGCTGCTTCACTTCACGCTTTGACCACGATCGTTCTCGCACAATATTCTCGTGTGTGACCCATTTCTCATTATCCCCAGTCACCATCTGTTTTCAGAAATGGGTCGAGTTCATTCCGTTTGCCAAAGGCTTCGCAGTTGGAAACTCGATTCGATCACGTTTCTTGGTGTTAATTGGTGTGGCGCCCAAACATCGAGCTTCTATTCGAATCCAGCGTTGCACAAATGGTTTTAAAACTGTGTTACGATCGATATTTATCTCCTGGGCGATGTTACGACTACTGACATGCCGGTAAACTTTGATTATTTCCGTGATTTTATGGACATTTTCGACGACGGGCCTCCTGCCTGTGCGAGGTGCATCTATTGACATCAAAAAATGCCTGAACGGAATCGACGGAACCAGGATTTGTACGTGATTAGCTGTTACAGTATCATCGACACCATAGAAACACCAATTTCAGCCGCCTTGGCTTGCATTTTCTTGCCTTTATCAAGGGAAAGCTGTTAACAATGTACCGAATTTTCAATCTTTGTTGACTTCCATTGTTTAACACCCTGTGTAACTCAGAACTGAATTGAACAAACAGGAAAACAGCAAAGGTTATTTTTTCGTGCCTAATATCACCCAAAATAATGTTTTTGGTGTTAAATATCACCTTGAGAACGAGCATAAACTTTAAATTGTTTGATCGATACTTGACGAACCTTTTGTTGGTGGCTCGTAGGGTATTACTGCAGATGAAAGGCCTCACCTTCTCCCCCACCCCTAGAACCAGCCACATCGTCAACGACACCTCAAACTTCTGCCGGAATCTACGCCAGCATGCCCATTTGGATTTCGCAGCCTTTCCCTTCGAACTCTTCCGAACGTTAATCCGGCACTTACCCCATTCCATACAGCCACGAAAAACGAAGACTCAAAGAAAGAAGACCCAAACCACTCCCATCCAACCATCCAATAGAAACCTCCATCAATTTCCTCCCGACAAAGATCTCCGATAAAATATTCATAGATTCCCTAAAAGCAACCAGATAACCTTTCACCCCCTGAGAGACTAGCTCACAGACGATTAGCGTCACACAAAAATATAATTATGACAGACAAAGGCTGCTACGTCATCGTGACAAACGGAAAACACTGCGACGCTGAGGGATTACGTCAATAAAAAAACCTTTCCAGCTATTCCACCCTGCCACGCGATCCTAACCCTTCATATCAGAAGGATATTCTATCTTCTCTATCCGATTTTGGTCCAAGAGAAGGTCTCTCTCGCTAAGATATGCACCCATTCTTTCCCCACCTAATCCTAAGACCCCCCACATTTCTATTCGCTATTCACAAGTCACAAAAACCAATAACCCCGGACGCCCCCTTGTCTCGTGCATCAACTCCCCCACTGAGCTAATCCCCGCATTTATAGACCACCACCTTCAACCCATAGCCACTTCACTTACTTGATTTACAGCAAAGATTCGTACCACTTCCTGGAACGTCTACACTCAATCCCAATTCCTCACGGCACGACCATTCTCATGGCCGCAATAGAATCTCTGTACACCTCCACTCCCCACAAAGAAGGCTTAGAAGCCATGAGACAAACATACAGCAGATATGTCATTCACTGTACATTGATAAACCCAAGAAAATAAAAGGTTTTGGCCACAGGTATTCGAAGGAATGGCTAAGGAATCGAAAGGAAATGTTGGCCAATTCAATACTCGAGTATGCAGAAGTCATTTGCATTAATGGGATAATTCAATTAATTTTATGATTGCTACGAAACAAAGGGCAATCCTATGATTACAATCTCAGCTCTTTAAACACATTTATAATTACGTTTCCCATTTAAAATGAAATCTGAAGACTCCACCGTCTAGACACATTGGGTCAGAAGATATGCGCCAATATCTAACCAATTCATTGCATAAATCAAGAGCGATATGCAAACAGCAAAGGCTTACTTTCACTGACACCAGATCCAACCTGTTCTACGTGGGTGAATGCACGACCACCCTTTCCCTCCGAATGAATAACCACCGCTGTTCCACCAAATCTCCCACCTTCCTTAATCATCCCATCCCTACTCACACTGCTTCCCACAATCAGTCTTTCGATGACTGCTTCTCCGTTTCGGTGATTGAAACCCTTCCCAATTCCGTTAGCAGCATAGAGGTGAGAACCCGCAAGATGGCGCATATCTGGGCACTCCAGTCGATTAACCTTTTGCCCTTCCATGTCGAGTGTGACTCGACACTGTTATCAACAACGGCAGCAGCTCGTATGTCGAGCCACACTCGACACAGAGTTTCACCGCGAGGGGAATTGGGATTCTCGTCCATATTTTCCAATAACTTCACTTGTAACCATCTCCATGAAAGGACAAGTGAAGTAAGGCTTAATTAATAGCATGGCTTGTTTTATAAATGAATAGTATCGACCCATAATGTCCTCGTCGACATAAATGCCGTCTCCAAAGGATGCCATCACCTACGCAGATGTTTGTTATCATCTCTTTGCTGTGTTGTAAGTTCTTTTTGCCCTTCATTACTCTCGGAAGTCGGCTAAATGCAAAGCAGTGTCTTTGAGAGATGATCTGTGTCTGAAAAACAGATGGCCAGAATGTAAAGTTACCTCAGTCGGGTGTTCCGTAGAGTTCATTGCTTTCTAGTTTGGACTCTTTCATTTCCTTTTCTCCCCAATGTCAGCTGTCTCGTCAAACGTTCTTTCTCCTATCCATTGCATAATCAGGAATCATGAGTAGGAGGGTGTAAATTCATATATATATATATATATATATATATATATATATATATATATATATATATATATATATATATATATATATATATATGTATATATATTGTACGAAGAATGCCAGCTAAGAAATAAATGAAAAACGGATATCGCACGTGAAATTTATTAGGAAACTAGTCTAACATGATCTCGTTGGAGAATTCCGAGATGCGTCACAGACTTCCAAGGGTTAGATGATTACATCCACAGATATTAGAGCAACGTTTAGATGGGAAACTCCATATAATAACACCTCATTCTAACAGAACAACATAAAGATTGTGCAGTTTGCTCTAACTGAAAAATCAAAGGTGGAAGAAGAGAGACGATATATATATATATATATATATATATATATATATATATATATATATATATATATATATATAACACAGAATAAAACAGATAACACGTAAAAGGACACTCACACTGTAGATGACTTAAGCTTTCGGCCTACTCCGAGGCCTTCTTCATGTTTGACCTAAAGAAGGCCTCGGAGGAGTAGGCCGAAAGCTTAAGTCATCTACAGTGTGAGTGTCCTTTTACGTGTTATCTGTTTTATTCTGT
>JAVFHJ010000014.1:3005079-3100079 GCA_037158775.1 Hetaerina titia | reverse complement strand
AGCACTTTGGCGCTTTATAAGATCGCAGATCTCAAGGTAAATCAGGTTTCCCTATTAGCTCAACTGGTAGAGCATCCGCCCGGAAAGTGGAAGGTCCGTGGTTCAAATCCCGGATAGGGAAATATTTTTACTTTCGTGATCTGCTCAAAAACCGCCTTCCCCACATGTCCTGTCTTCGCCTATTATGTGTTTTCCTATCCCCTTTCCTTATACCTATTTCTGTTTGAATGAATATTTGTGCGCCGTATGGCGGGATTTTCAAGTTTGAATATGTGTTTCGCCAATGTGGCTCGTCTCTTCTTCTGGCTATGCGTGCCATGAAACGCACCGTTCCTATCCTTTATAAGATCGTATGAATGCTTTTCTACTATCCTTTCCCCTTCTTGTGTCCCGTCCATTTCTCCTTTGGTGGGTGAAACAGCTCCATAACGCCATCTCTCGGGCAATATGTATCGGAGCACTTTGGCGCTTTATAAGATCGCAGATCTCAAGGTAAATCAGGTTTCCCTATTAGCTCAACTGGTAGAGCATCCGCCCGGAAAGTGGAAGGTCCGTGGTTCAAATCCCGGATAGGGAAATATTTTTACTTTCGTGATCTGCTCAAAAACCGCCTTCCCCACATGTCCTGTCTTCGCCTATTATGTGTTTTCCTATCCCCTTTCCTTATACCTATTTCTGTTTGAATGAATATTTGTGCGCCGTATGGCGGGATTTTCAAGTTTGAATATGTGTTTCGCCAATGTGGCTCGTCTCTTCTTCTGGCTATGCGTGCCATGAAACGCACCGTTCCTATCCTTTATAAGATCGTATGAATGCTTTTCTACTATCCTTTCCCCTTCTTGTGTCCCGTCCATTTCTCCTTTGGTGGGTGAAACAGCTCCATAACGCCATCTCTCGGGCAATATGTATCGGAGCACTTTGGCGCTTTATAAGATCGCAGATCTCAAGGTAAATCAGGTTTCCCTATTAGCTCAACTGGTAGAGCATCCGCCCGGAAAGTGGAAGGTCCGTGGTTCAAATCCCGGATAGGGAAATATTTTTACTTTCGTGATCTGCTCAAAAACCGCCTTCCCCACATGTCCTGTCTTCGCCTATTATGTGTTTTCCTATCCCCTTTCCTTATACCTATTTCTGTTTGAATGAATATTTGTGCGCCGTATGGCGGGATTTTCAAGTTTGAATATATATATATATATATATATATATATATATATATATATATATATGAGACATGTGAATGTAACCCAGGTCTTCATGTTAGGTTAATCCTTCCAAAAATATCATACCATGAAAAACTGTCTTAGGGAATCTTCTGAGGAAGATGGAGCTCTCAATTCCGTCGAAATTATCAAGATATTATTGTGAGTGTTCTCTTTTTATGTGTTCTCGTGCTGTGTGTTGCTGTCTTAAGTTTTTTCATCCAACACTTCCTGTGTGTTACTTCGACGAAGTCACAGATATAGAATTTTCAAACGTAGACACACACAAAGAGAGATATTTATATATTTATAAATGCATTGAATACTTAGACTTATTTGAGTGCTTTAAACGTTCAGAACTAAGATGACGTTTTGTTGCGTTAATACGATGTCTCTGGATTCCCTCTTTAGAGCTTCCACCCGTCTAATGTTGGTCTTCCCTTGGAACGCAACGTATCCAATCGCCCCTCCCCCTGGTGGCCAGCCGGCAACGCCATCTCGCCTGTCTCCGCTAACCTGCCCTGTGACCACTGCCCAATACAATCCGTCGACAAAGGACGTACCCAACTTTGCCCTTGACACCCCAAAGATTCCGATCTCTTCCTGTTTAAGTCCATGGCCACCTTGGAAACACCACTCCGGTTCATTCGGGACGGCATTATCGGCAGGGTCAATCTGAATCCAACTTCGTGCCACACAATTTGATTAGGGGAGCATTCTCCCTATCCAACTAGTTCATCCTACAGATGTGGATAATTCATCTCTACTACCTTGATCAAAAGGTTCCCGGGATTTATTCAGAAAATTAAAAATACAAGTTTATTCATCTAAATCTATATTGTCCCCTTCAAAGTAATCCCCATCGACTGCAACACACTTATGCCGGCGCTTGATCCAATCCTCGAAACATTTTTTATATTCGGTTTTCGGTATGTCCATCAGTGCTTCCTGCGATTTTTCCATTACTTCCTCTCGGCTGCTAAAACGCGTTCCCCGTAATGGTTTTTTAACTCGATTGAACAGAAAGAAGTCACAGGGAGCCAAATCAGGTGAATTCGGTGGCTGTTGGATGGTATTTGTTGCATTTTTCGTCAAAAAATTACGAATAATGATAGCACTGTGCGACGGTCTCGACGCACTGTGCGACGATTTCTGGTCTCTTTCGGCGAATTGCTTCACGCAAACGTCTCATAACGCCCAAATAATACTCTTTGTTTACTGTCTGGCCTTCTGGCAAAAATTCATGATGCACTACACCGTTGTAATCCATGAAAACCGTCAGCATTGCCTTCTTTTTTGACTGAAAACGACGTGGTTTTTTGGTCTCGGCTCACTTGGTGAACGCCATTCACTTGCCTGATGTCTGGATTGCGTGTCGTACTCATAAACCCACGTCTCGTCTCCAGTAATGATCCTTTTGATGAATGTGGGATCGGATTCAGCCTCGCAAATCATGTCTTTTGCGACGTCAACACGGTCTCTTTTTTGCATGAAATTGAGGTCTTTTGGCACCAACTTTGCTGCTACACGACGGAAACCCAAATCATTAACCACAATGTCTTGGGCGGATCCATAGGCAATGTTCAAGTCCTCCGCTATTTCTCTGATGGTTAATTTGCGGTTATTGACCAACATTTCTTTTACTTTATCAATTTTTCACCGACTTTCGATGTCGATGGTCTGCCACTGCGTTCATCATCTTCGATTGACTCACGACCACTTCTGAACCGCTCGTGCCACTGGTAAACGACCGTTTTTTTAGAGAATCGTTGCCGAAACACTTTTCCAACATTTCCAACGTCCGTGCGCCACTAAATCCGTTTTTTACGCAAAATCTAATACAAGTTCGTTGTTGCAAATTTAAATCCATTTCTGCAATTGTAAAAAATCGCCAACACACACCCAGAGATAGATGTAATCTTGGCTACGTAACTTTTGCAAATGTCAAGTTATGACACTAAGATTTAAAGGGAATATCAACAACAGATGTACCAATTTAACAAAAAAAACAGAACTCAAATCGGAACGATGGGAGCGCCACACGGTGGTTATTCCGGGAACTTTTTGTTCAAGGTAGTATACGCTTCCTTCCTCCCTATCATCCCCTATCTATTAGACATCCCCCATCCCCATATTCACCTATCCCTAATCACTCCTCCTCATCTGCCATTAACACTATTCTCCCCTCTATTACACTCTTCATATTCAACATCCCAATATTTCTTCCTCCCTTCATCCCCTATCTGTAATACCTCCATATCCCGTATTCCTATCCCTACTTACTTATCTGCTGTTAACATTTTCCCCTCTATTACAGTCTTCTTCTACATCCCAAAATTTATTCCTTCCTTCATCCCCTATCTAAGCCATTCCTATATCCGGTTCTTACTCACACCTCCTCTGCCATTAACATTATCCCCTCCATTACAGTCTTCTTCAATATCCCAATATTTCTTCTTACCTTCACTCCCCATCTATCAGATATCCCTATCAGCTATTCCTATTCCTACTCACTCCTCTGCCATTAACATGCTCTCCCCTCTATTACACTCTTCTTCTACATGCAATACTTATTACTCCCTTCATCCCCTATCTATATATGTATATATCCCCCTATTCACCTATCCCTATTACCTACTCCTACTCTATCATTCATTCTCTCCCCTCTATTACAGTCTTCTTATAACATCACAATATTTCTTCCTCCGTTCATCCCTCCTTATCTATTAGACATCCTTATTTACCTATTCTCCTATCCCTACTAACTCCTCCTCCGCCATTAAAATTCTCTCCCCTCTATTACACTCTTCTTAGACATTTCATATTTTTTCCTCCCTTCATTCCTCACTGTTTTAAGACATCCCTATCCCCTATGCACCTATCCCTACTCACTCCTCTACCATTAACATTATCTCCCCTCCATTACACTCTTCTAATGCATTCAAATATTTCTTCCTTCCCTTATTCCTCATTATTTATGCGACATCCCTATCCCCCTATCCACCCATCCCTACTTACTCCTCTGCCATTAACATTCTCTCCCCTCTAGTACACTCTTCTTCTACTACATGCCAATACTTATTCCTCCCTTCATCCCCTATCTATAAGCTATATCTATTCCCCTATTCACCTATCCCTACTACTTGCTCCTCCTCTACCATTCATTATCTCCCCTCTATTACACTCTTCTTATAACATCACAATATTTCTTCATCCCTTCATCCCCCCTATCTATTAGACATCCCTATCCCCCTGCTCACATTTTTCTACTCACTCCTCCTAATCTGTCATTAACATGCTTCTCCCCTCCATTACACTCTTCTTCAATATCCCCCTGCTATTACTAATGGTCAATACCCCCTTTGTCCAACTTCCTCGCAACCCGTTCCCAAACCCTTTGGCAATCCTAGATATTTCCCGAACTATTAATTTTACAGGAAGAACCTAGTTCCACGCTTTGGATGATGGGTGTCCTTTGGTGCTAGTCGTCTCCGTTACCTTGAGGTGTTTCACCAGCCGTGTGTTGACGGTTGCAACGCAAGCTGAACGCATGGATCGTTCTGGTTTGATCAGATCGTTGAAAACACAGCAGGGATACTCTCCCCAATGGCTTCATCTTCGAAGGACTTATAATGGTCGACTTACAGGACGCAATCCCCCTGTCAGACGGCGTGGACCATCCTGAAAACTACCGAGATTAGGGCCCTAGAAACGGAGCGGCCTATATTAGAAGCGGAATCAGCACTTGTGGCGGCCCACCGCGCCTTAAGCGTGGCTGAGCCAGACACTATGTTGAATGTTTTTACGGATAAGCAAGCTGTAATCGCCAGCTTCCAGAAAGGAAGGGGCGTTCTATTCGATTGAATTGACATTGTTAAGCTGAGTATGAATACAGGATTTGTCACGAAATGTGACCTGGAGGTACATTCCTTCGGACCAGAATCCGGCCGACCGTCCTGCCTCCTCCCTATGCCCGCTCGGCCGCGGATTCGGGGTCCGGGTTGGTTTATGGGTGGGACGAGACCTGAGGAAGGGCCCGACATTCACGATCCAGGAAGGTATCTCCAGATACGATCTTATCTGACTGCTTACCAACCTGTATTATTTAATTAATTACTGATCGGTGTTAGTTCCTATTCCGAAAAAGGCAAAGTCTACGTCATGTGAGGATTACAGAACAATAAGTTTGATATCCCACGCAGCTAAAGTTATTCTCAGGATCATCAACAAAAGGATTCAAAGGGTAAGGCAAATGATTACTTAGGGGATGATCAGTTTGGGTTTAGGAAGGGAAGAGGTACGCGTGATGCCATTGCAGTAATGAGATCACACTAATCGAAAGAGGAATATAGAATACAATCAGGACGTATTTGCCTGTTTCGTATGATTATAATTGAAAAAGGCGTTTGATAAGAGTGAATTGGGAAAAACTAATGCGTGTATTGCAGAAAATAGGAATGGATTGGAATAGGGAGAGGAGACTGATCCGCAACCTGTACATGTCTATCAGACTGCTATCAGGTGCGAGTGGGGAACGGAGAGTCCGGATGGGCAGTGTTGGGAAGAGGTGTAAGGCATGGGGTGTCCATTATCACAGGTGCTGTTCAACGTATATGTGGAGGAAATGATTAAAGAGGCATTATTGGAAGAACTAGAGGTAGGAATGAAAGTCAGAGGGGAATTCGTGTGAAATCGGTTAGGTTTGATTGGATGACCAAGCATTAGTTGCTCAGTCAGCCAATAGGGGGGTTGCAAGCATTGTTGAGTGAATTGGAGGTTCAGTGCGATAGATATGGGATGAGAATCAATGTTAATAAAACAAAGGTTATTGTGGTTTCATCCAAGAAAGGAAAAGGATCCAGCTAAGAACATTGAAATAGGAAAGGGGAAAGAATAGAGCAGGTAGAACAGTTTACATATCTCGGAAGTGTTTTGGACCAATACGGTCAAAGTGGTATTGGGGACGTAAGGAGAAGAATTGCGCTAGGCAAGGAGGCTTTCTCAAGGAGGAGGGAGATGAAGTACTAGCGACGTTGAGTAGGGATGTTAAGACAAGTCTCGTAAAAACTCTGATATGGAGAGTATCTATGTACGGCGCGGAAACGTGGTCACTGAAGCAGGAGGATAGACGTAGATTGGAGGCTTTTGAAATGTGGGTGTGGAGAAGAATGGAGAAGGTGAAATGGACCGAAAGGAAAACAAATGAGGAAGTACTGGAGATGGTGGGGGAGGAGAGGGGTTTGTTGAGAGAAATCCTATGGAGGCAGATGAAAGATGGGTGAAAGGCTCATTGAGCAGCAGTGAAATACTAAAGAAGGCAATAGAGGGGGGAATGTTAGGCAAACGAGGAAAGGGCAGGAATAGGGATTTCTTATAGATAGGGGATGAAGGGAGGAAAGAAGTATACACAGAGATGAAGAGGGACCTGATGTATAGATTAGGTTGCTGGATTGGGTTTTGTTTGGAGTTACAAAATATTTATTTGATAGTCGTGTCCATCCAAAAAAACTACCTTAACCGGTAGATTACCTAAAAAAAACTCGTCATGTTATGAATTACTTTTCGAGGTCTCGGAGGTGCAAAGGTCAGTCCTCGATCTTATAAAAAGGACGCCAGTGGTATTTAGGGCACCCTCAAGCGTACGGATGAACTCCCAAGCCTCCGATCTTTTCCTATTACCTAATCATTCGTCCAGAAAGCAGACGGTACCACTAATACCATACTGTTTTGTGGTCCGAGGCTGCCGTTATGGTCTCCTTGTGGGATTAAATGACTTGTGTTTGCGTGTGGGGGATGTGGCCGTGCCAAGAGTTCGGAAATCGTCGTAGGTACGTGTGTTGGTGATTTTTCTTGGACCACAATGTTGTACGGGAGATTAACGAAGAAAAATGGTCAGCGCACGCGTAGATCTTTGAATGAAAACGGGTCCCAGTGCTCTCCATGCTGCGAAAATCCGCAAGACGCCGCAATATAGAACTGTGACAGCACTGTAAAACTATCGATTAATCGGGGTAGAAAGCTCTTAGAATCCCACAAACGCACGTAAATGCTATTCGGAGTGAAAACCGTGTTTGGGAACAAGGGAAAGGTGCTGTGGTGCCTTGGTGCCGCTGTCAGTGGTGATATATACCTCTGTAAGACGAAGGCGCACTCTAAATTTGCTCCTTGCGCACAGGATGCGGTCCAGATGTATAAGTTGATGTTCGCGTTAAACGCAACGAGTTGGGAAAGGGTTTGAAGCTGTTTGTGGTTGCGCAATGCTTGGGCAATTCAACAAGTTGAGGATTTCTTATGAAGAGGTCATAGTTCATCATTGCGTGATCGGTTTGGGATATCTATGTGCGCTGGTTCCTGTGCCCTGGCAGGGCTATGTCCCATGGTTCAGGATATCTACGTGCGCTGATTTCAGCCGTCGTCATGACGATTTCCTGTAACTCTTGCGTCAATTAGGGGTTTGGCATGATAAATGTTTATCCATTACTTAACTAATTTTCAATTTTCATTTACTGTCTCAAAGTCCCATTTGCAGTGCAATGTTTCGAACTAATTGCTCGAACAATTACATTACACGAGACATGTTCAAAAAATCTTTTGAAGGGGAATGTTACTTCCACGTTACATCAGGAGAGTTTCAGAAAGTTATTTTGTTATTACGGATGTTACTTCCACATGCCAAGACCCAGTGTGTTTCCTAAGGGCACTTTTTTCGAGGAGGAATGTTACTCCCACATGCACAGACACAGTGTTTCCAAAGAGCATTTCTGTTGAGGGAGAATGTTACTTCCACATGCCCAGACAAAGGGTGCTTCCAAAAGGCATTTTTTCAAGGAGGAATGTTACTTCCACATGCCCAGACCCAGAGTGTTTCCAAAGGGCATTTTTGTTGGAGGGGAATGTTACTTCCACATGCACCGACCCAGAGTGTTTCCAAAGAGCACTCCTGTTGAGGGAGAATGTTACTTCCACATGCCTAGACCCAGAGGGTTTCAAAGGGCATTTTGGTTGGAGTGGAATGTTACTTCCACATGCTGAGACCCAGGGTGTTTGAAAAGGGCACTTTTGTCTAGGAATGTTACTTCCACATGAATAGACCCTGAGTGTTTCCAAAGGGCATTTTTTGCGAGGAGGAATGTTACTTCCACATCTCAAGAACAGCAGTGGGAACTTCTGAAGGTCACATAGTTGATGATTAATGTTACCTCCACATTACATCAGCAGAGATACTGAAAGTCATTTTGCAGAGGGGGAATGTTACTTCCACATACCCAAACCCAGTGTTACGGAGGGCACTTTTGTCGAGGAGGGGTGTTACTTCCACATGTCCATAACAGGAGTAAGGTTACCGGACATGTAGTTGATGAGTAATGTTACATCCACATTACATCAGGAGAGTATCTGAAAATCATTTGTTGAGGGGTAATGTTACTTCCACATGTCCAGACCCAGAGTGTTTCCAAAGGGCACTTTTTTCGAGGAGAAATGTTACTTCCACAGGTCCACAATAGGACTACTTCTAAAGGGCACTTTTTTAGGGCCATGTTACTTCTAAATTCCACTAGGAGAGCATCTGAAGGTCATTTTTTAAGGAGGAATGTTACATCCACATGCCCAGACCCAGGGTGTTTACAAAGGACATTTTTGTCGAGGAAGATATTTACTTCCACATGGCCAGAACAAGTTTGTCTGAAGGTCACTTTGTGGAGGGGTCATGTTACTTCCACCATACATCAAGTGAGGTTCTGAAAGCATTTAACGGAGGAGAATGTTACTTCCACATGCCTACACCCAGTTTTTCTGAAGGACACTTTTTCTCGGAGGAATGTTACCTCCACATGCCAAGACCAGGAGTGCTCCTGAAGGTAACTTTGCTTAAAGGGTGACGTTACTTCCTCATTCCAACAGGAGATCTTTTTAAAGTACTGTTGATGAGTAACATTACTTCCACATGCCCAGATCCAGAGTGCTTCTGAAGGTAATATTATCAATGAGGAATGTTACTTCCACATGCTCAGGACAGGATAACTTATGAAGGTCTTTTTTGATAGAGGAATGTTACTTCCATATTCCACCAAGGGAGCTTTTGAAAGTACTTCTGTTGATGAGTAACGTTACTTCCACATGCCCAGACCCAAGTGCCTCTGAAAGTATTATTGTCAATGAGGAATGTTACTACCGCATGCTCAGGATAGCATGACTTATGAAGGTTTCTTTTTTATGAGTAATGTAACTTCCATATTCCACCAAGGGAGCTTCTAAAGGTATTGTTGTTGAGGGGGAATGTTACTTCTAGATGTGAAGACCCAGAGTGCTTCTGAAGGTAATATTGTCAATGAGGAATGTTACTTCCACATGCTCAGGTTTCTTATTTTATGAGTAATGTTACTACCATATTCCTTCAGGAGAGCTCTGGGAAGTCATTATGTTATGCGGAGTGTTACTTCCACATGCTCCGACCAGGAATGCTTCCGAAGGTCACCTTGTCTATAAGGAATGTTACTTCAAACATGCACAGAACAGTTCTGAAGATTGCTGTTTTGATGAGTAATGTTACTTCCTCATTCCACCAGGAGAGCTTTTAAAAGTAATTTGTTTAGGGGGAATGTTACTTCCACATGCCCATACTACGAGTGCTCCTTAGGTGCACTTTGTCGAGGAGGAATGTTACTTTCACAAACCCAGAATGCTTTTGAAGTTCACCATGTCGGATAGGGATGTTACTTCCACATGCCCGAGGACTGGAGTACTTCTGAAGGTCACTTTGTTTAAGGGGTAATGCTACTTCCACATTACTCCAGAGGAGCTTTTGAAGGTCATTTTTTAGGGGGGAATGTTACTTCCACATGCCCAGGATAAGAGTACGTCTGAACGTCACTGTCACATGCCTAGACCAGGAGTCCACATGAAGGTAATGAGTTGAATTGTTGATGAGTAATGTTTCTTCCACATTCCACCAAGGGAATTTATGAAGGTAATATTGTTGAGGGGGAATGTTACTTCCACATAACCAGACCCGAGTGCTTCTGAAGGACACTTTGTCGATGAGGAATGTTACTTCCACATGCACAGAACAGGATTAATTCTGGAGATCACTTTGCTGAGTAATGTTACTTCCACATTCCACCAGGAGAACAAATGAAAGTAATTTGGTCTAAGGGGAATGTTACTTCCACATGTTTATACTAGGAGTGTTTATTGAGGGTACTTCGTCGAGGACGAATGTTACCTCCAAACGCCTAGACCAGGAGGGCTTCAGAGGGTAACTTTGCTTAAAGGGTCATTTTACTTCCACATTCCACCTGGAGAGCATTTGAAAGTACTTCTGTTGATGAGTAACGTTACTTCCACATGCCCAGATCCAGAGTGCTTCTGAAAGTTATATTGTCAATGAGGAATGTTACTTCCACATGCTCAGGGTGGGATGACTTATGAAGGTTTCTTTTTTATGAGTAATGTAACTTCCATATTCCACCAAGGGAGCTTCTAAAGGTATTGTTGTTGAGGCCCGCCATTCAGACTAGATCTAGTCTCTCATACAAATATGTCTCGGGGTTCATTGTTTTGACGTGAGGCTGTCGGTTACAACGATGTCTGAAGCCGACAGGCTAAGGCTCAAGTAGATACTAAGTTAAACTATGCGGAAATTTCCATGACTATCGATTAAACTATGTAGATAAGAAGGTTTTCCAAAAGTACGCGAATTTGAACAAACTGATAACAATTTTTTACTTTATGACTTGTTAGAACTTCAAACGAGTCTGCTGTCTGGTTGTACGAAAAATTGGTGGTATAATTTGGTTTTTGAAACCAAATATGTTAATATTTATGTTTCGTAAACAAAATGGCGGATCCAAAATGGCACACCCAAAATGGCCGCATTTTATCAAAACTTTTAATTTTTCTCGAATAAACTATGTAGATTAGACGGTTTTTCTGTACGAACAGATTAATATTAATTTTTTGTTTACTGATATTGTAGACCTTGAAACGAATCCGCAGTCCGGTTATATAAAAAAACCTTTTGAATAATTTAAACAAGGGTTTAGTTTTTCAATCCGAATTTGGTCCATAAACAAAATGGCGGATCCAATATGGCGATTCCAATATGGCCAATCCAATATGGCGGATCCAATATGGCGGACCAAAAATGGCTGAATTTTATCAAAACTTTCAATTATTACGGATTAAATGAACCAAAATCCCAAAAAATTGCAAATGGGGGAAATTGAAAAAAAAAATCTCCGCAATTTTGCAGAAAATGAAACACCAAAGTCTCATTTAATAAATAAAAGAAACCATTTTATTATTTTGAAAAGAACAAAAAACAATTTCTTTACAACGTCTACAATACAATACTATTGCACGATCATGAACTCCCTTCAGTCAACAGCGCAACCTCAATCGCACGCAAATTGTTTGGTTTTTAACGTCTTCACAGACTTTTATATACAATTTCATCATATACACACATATGTATACATACATACATATATATATATATATATATATATATATATGTATACACATATATATGCATATATATATATATATATATATATATATATATATGTATTTATTCTACAAAAACCATAGATTAGGCTGCGCAACAGTGCCCAGGAGTCTTAAGCTGGAAACGCAACCTGGCTTTGTGTATTAACGACTCTAATTACGCCATAACAATTGAACGCACTGGTCATATTGCACAAATACAGCACCTAACGTTCGGCTAATCGCCTCTCCAGGATTACACTCCCGAATAATCTCCGTTCCGTGAAGGCGCCTGTAGCACCATCGACGCTTGGATGCTTGTCTACGTTGGCGATGCTCTGTCGATCGACAGATTTCAACCAATAACTCTGGGGTTTAAGTTTCCCAATGGTGCCGTTGAGGTCACTGAATGGCGCTCAAACTAATGAGGGTTAATTTACGCAGTCGTGCTCGTAACAGCACCAATTTTGTGCACCACTCTGGGCAATTCTACGACGAATCCCTTCCTGTTTTCTTTCCCTCGATAATACAATGTTTCCCGTCTTCGCAGCGACGTTATTGTCCTTCGAACAATGTGAATTTGCCGCAAACTCTCGGTACGCAACAACAATAGCATCTCGGTGCGCAATAATGATCTCGTATTGCCAATACCACAGTCCAGCGTACTAATTTAATGCTTACAATGCTTTGTCTTGTCATGAAAAATGACGCTAAGTCCACTCACGATAGCCGCGAGGAGTATACAATCGTTTCCCCCAACGATTAACACCATTTCCGCCCAATTCTTATTAAGTTTCCAACCTACGACGGCATTCTCCACGATTTACATGAACTTGCAACTTTGTTATTTAATATTATAAGAACAGAAGCCATCGTTGTTGACCTAGGAGCGCATTCACTCTTACGAATTAGTTAGAACTTCCCAGAGCAATTGAAACAACTCTCAAAACTCCGTTTGGAAATCATCGTCTCACCTTTCAAAGTCTTCAAAATCTTTCAGAAAAAATAACTTTCACATCAACAGGAGGTATTTGCATCAAAGTTTCACCTTCTTACATCATCCTGGGTCATTAATATCTCAATTAATATATATACATCAGAATTAATATAAGATTTTACAAGCTATTCAAAGAGTTATTTTCAAAATATATAATTTCCTTAGTGTTTCTGGTCTTGTTTTCCAGGTTTCTGACCCTTTACCAGGTTTCCGATCCTTTACCAGGTTTCCGATCCTTTACCAGGTATCCGATCCTATTCCAGGTTTCTGACCCTGTTCCAGGTATCTGATCCTTTTACAGGCATCCAATTCCTGCACCACGTATCTGACCCTGTTCCAGGTATTCAATCCTGCTCCAGGTATCTGACCCTGTTCCAGGGGTCCGATCCTGTTCCAGGAATCCGATCCTGCTCCAGGTATCCGATCCTGCTCCAGGTATCCGATCCTGCTCCAGGTATCCGATCCTGCTCCAGGTATCCGATCCTGTTCAAGATATCCGACCCTATTCTAGGTATCCAGTACAGTTCCATTAATCATGTTCCAGATATCTGATCTTATTCCAGATTTCCAATCCTTTTCCAGGTAACTGATTCTTTTCCAGGTTTCCTATCTCATTTTTCCAGTGTTCCAACCTTATGTCCAAAGTTAATTGTACGAGCAATTGACTCTAACCCAGGTTTCTTCTCATCCTAATTGCCCAGGTTATTACGCAAACATTTCAAACCTCACCCAGATTTCTGATCTCATTTCCTGATCACTTCCATTTTCTTATAATCCATGCATTTAAATGCTTTCGTCTGATCTCTATCTATTAGGGGTTACTATCGGGGTATCACAATGAGCATTTAATCTCATCCAAGGTTTCAGATCTTACTCCACTGTTTAAATTTCAGCATTTTTTTGGTGGGATAATGTATTTTTGCTGGTTTCCGATCCACCGAATGGTGTCATTTTCACGTTACATGGAAATGCTTCGCTTTTCCCAGGTTTCCGACCTTGGAAAACAGATTTTTGATGGGTTGTCCTCGCTTTCAAATACATTAAATGTTAATCTACAGCAGGTTTCCGGGCCTAATCGTTGATTACAGTATTTTCAGGTTAATTTCCCGCGTCATGCCTGATTATTGCCATGGTTTCCGATCAATAAAAGCTGTCCTGCATCAGTTCCCAGAGTCAAAGCATTATTATAGCATAAAAATCTCTGAGGGAATTCATGATGGAGATCTGGTATATGAATTGGACCAAAACGGCCCTAAAATGCAATTCTTCCCGTAACCGTTAGTTATTTGGCACGCAGGATACCACGGTAGGTCAACGCCAATGGTCAACAATGGTCGTTTCAACCGTCTACATCAGTCCTCCCTTGCGGCCAAAGAATATCGCTGAGATAGTCCCACGGGATGTCACTGGTGGTCCTTCCTGTGCCGACAACTTCTTCCTCGGTACAGGAACCGTGCCGAGGTCCTGCCTCCGGCGTGGCATGGGTCTCCGGTGCCTCTGGACGACCTCCTGTTCCCTACCGCTAGTCAACGAGGACTCCGAACCGGACTCGAAGCCTTCAACGGACCGGCTGCGCAACGTGGACTTCAGACTTGTGAGCTGTGCCATTGGGGATTTGACGGCAGGCTTTGAGTACATTGTACCGACCTGGAGGGAAGAGAGAGAGACGCAATGGAAGCCGATTAAGCAATGTAAACATCAACAAACACAGCAACGCATGCGCAAGTGCCTAATATAACTGTCTGGAACATCTACATCCATGCGTTGCGTAGAGTTTTTACAATAGTTTACATCCAATGATAACGTCTGGATTATTATTAAGACGACTCAGGCAATTTGGAGATGCAATACAACGAAGTGATGTAGAGTTTACAATTATGTAAACCTCGGATTTAGTGTAAATCTCAAAAATCATGTAAATATCGCAATCGTGTTGGTCTTGAATCATTGTAAACCTTGAGGTCATGTAAATCTCGATTTCATGTAAAATTCCAATTCTTGTAAATGATGAGGTGGTGTAAACCTTGTTTACATGTAAATCTCGATTTCATGTAAAATTCCAATTCTTGTAAACGATCAGGTCTTGTAAACCTAGATTGCATGTAAATCTCGTTTTCATGTAAAACTTGAATTCACGCAAATACTGAACTCATGTAAACCCT
Source organism: Hetaerina titia (assembly GCA_037158775.1). NCBI lineage: Eukaryota > Metazoa > Arthropoda > Insecta > Odonata > Calopterygidae > Hetaerina > Hetaerina titia. The sequence continues at coordinate 3,085,236 of JAVFHJ010000014.1, read as the reverse complement.
GAATTCGTGTAAATCTCAAATTCACTAAAATTTAATTCATGTAAATATTGCAATAATGTAAACCCGAAAATTAATGACGAATTTGAATTCATGCAAACCTTGATTTCATGTAAATCTCGATTTCATGTAAAACTACCACTCATGTTAAACTGGAATTCATGTAAACCTCTAATTCATGTAAAACTTGAATTCTTGTAAATGATGAGGTGGTGTAAACCTTGATTTCATGCAAATCTCAAATTCATGTAAATCCTGAATTCATGTAAACCTATAATTCATGTAAAATTAAAATTATTACACCTCACAAGTTCATGTAAAGCTTAATTTCATGTAAAATTAAAATTCTTGTAAATGATTAGGTCTTGTAAACATTGATTTCATGTAAATCTCAATTTCATGTAAAACTTGATTTCATGTAACTATCTTTACGTTTCTGCATCAAATTCATGTAAATCCCTAATTCATGTAAACCTTCACTTCATGTAGACATTGAAATCATGTAAACATTGAAATTCTTGTAATCTCAAAGTCTGTGAAAGGCCAGGAAAAAATTAACTTCGAAATCATGTAAAACTTGTAATAATGAAAACCTTGTAAAATTGTCAATTTACATTTGACTTGTAAAATTACACTTACGTAACACACATAGTGAAATAAGAACATTGACATTACGCAAGAATTGTAGTTGGCTTAAATCCTACATTGATGCAAACCACAAATTTACTTTTACATTCATCCCAATCCAATTGTTGTAACTGTTGCAATCTGCAAAACTCAAATCTACACTTGTAATTGCAACTGCATGTAATCTTCCAAAAAAGGAAAACCTGTGCTGTGTTCGGTCGTGCGTAAGAACAAGGTTTCGTGCGCAACCGTTTTGAGTTCCTCGACCGCCTTCGACAAAGGGGAACCGAAACGTCTTCATTTGCGCAAACCACTGCCCTCAACGCAAATGTCGATGCGTTTCACATTTGACCTCTTTCGGTCAATTCATTTGTCCAGTTCAAAGAGTGCCGTATTCGTGGTATGACGGCACACCACTCCCTCCGTCTTGGTCCGCCTTGCGTGTACCTGAAGCGTTGTGGTCAGTGGCACCAGTCCACTGCCCGCCGTTGGCTGGTACATTGGCGTAGCGACAATGGACTCCAAACCAATCCTCTCCAGCTTCTCAACCAACTTCATGCCGACCAGCGCCTTTGAAAGATACCGTGGGGAGTCCATCAATACACATATACACATATTTAAACCATAAAGACGATAGTAATCAACCGTAATGTCGATTTGGGTTACGGTAGAGTCCACCCAGTGATGTCATATGCCCTATAATTACGTCAGTACAAATGTAACCAATGATATTGACCCAATATTGTGTGAAAACCACTCACATCATGATAATAATATGTCTATGGTGGGGTTGCACTAACGTTAATCAATTAATAATTAATTATGGGGGGTGTGACGATGCCAGGTAGTTCCTTGATAGTAAGTACGGACACTTATTGTGCCGTGATTTAATGGTATCCACATTGAAAGAGAAGAGGAAGACATCTTCACCTGGCATTATGACACCTGAATGACCCGGTACTTTCCCAGCGAATAATGTTTTCCAAGATTATTTGGGTCTCCCAACGGGTCCACGTTCGTAGGTATGTTTATATATGCATATAAACAAATATATAACATTTGGACAGCATAATAGAACACAGAATAAAACAGATAACACGTAAAAGGACACTCACATCGTGGAATGTTAGAGCTTCAGGTCAGACTGCTGTTTGTCGAGTCTAGCTACTTCTTTGTTTGTCTAACTTCTTCAGAGTCTGACCTGAAGAAGGCCTCGGAGGAGTGGGCCGAAAGCTCAAATCATCTACAGTATGAGTGTCCTTTTACGTGTTATCTGTTTTATTCTGTGTTCTATTGTGCCGTCCAAAAGTTATATTGCTCTCTCGTGAGTACTTCCACATCATCGATATATATATATATATAGCGGGTCGCGGTGGTCTAGCGGGTAGAGCGTTGGACTGCTGACCAGAGGGTCCCAGGTTCGATTCCCGGGCAATAAGGCACTGTGTTTGCACCTGCAGCTCCACCCAAGCTAGTTGATTTTTCGGGTACCAGATCTTCCTGGGAAACCATAACCGGCACAGGGAAAGGAACTGGCCCCCCTACCCTGATGTGTGAATATTCACACGCCGTCGGGCATATATGCACTACATGCATATATATATATATATATATATATATATATATATATATTTCAACCATAAACACAGTAATCAACCCTAATAAGGTCGGTTTAGTAGGTGATGGTAGAGCTCACCCATGTACCAAGCCCTATACGGCATAGTGTGAATATTCACACATCAGGGGAAGGGGGGCCAGTTCCTTTCCCTGTGCCGGTTATGGTTTCACAGGAAGACATCTGGTACCCTGTTAATAATCAACTAGCTTGGGTGGAGCTGCAGGTGCAAACAGAGTGCCTTATTGTCCGGGAATCGAACCCAGGACCCTCCAGTAGTCAGTAGTCTAACGCTCTACCCACTGGACCACGGTGACCCACTAGATATATATATTATTATTATTAGGTAACCTACCGGTTAGGGTACGTTCTTGGATGGACACAACTATCTAATAAATATTTTGTAACTCCAAACAAAACCCAATCCAGCAACCTAATCTATACATCAGGTCCCTCTTTATATACATATATATATATATATATATATTTATGATTTCGTCAAGGTACCACCGAAACGTTTAAAAAAACAACTTTAATGGCAGCAACACACAATATGAGAACACACAAAAGGAACACTCACACGTAATGTCTTGATAATTTCGATGGAACTGAGCTCCATCTTCATCAGAAGATAAGTTAGGACTGACTAATCCTGACGAGTCCTGGCTATTCTTCTGATGAAGACGGAGCACAATTCCGTCGAAATTATCAAGAAATAACAACGTTCAAGCGTTCCTTTTATGCGTTCTCATATTGTCTGTTGCTGTCAAAGTTTTATATATATACATATATATAACCCTATAAAATTAAAAACGATGGAAAATGCATTCATATGGCTTTGCAAGGCCTTTCAACATCCGGGTCTTAATGTCATTCAGTAATTATAGTATATATATATATATATATATATATATATATATATATAAATAACACTAATTTTATTTATATATATTAGGGTTTGGATTGTTAATGGAGAAATCGGAATGGGATATGGATGTTGGAAGGAATAAATCCAGGGGATGAAGGAAGGAAGGACATATGTACAGAGAAGGAGTGTCCCCTGTTCGTTGTGGTGCTTACCTTCCTGTCAGACCTCGACAGCAGTGGCCTCCCCGGCCTCCTCCTGCTGTCTGATTCTGCCCTCGGTGGGATTGGGGCGAGACTGCCAGCCAGCGAGCGTCTCAACAGCTCAGCACCACTCGAGAAGAGACCTTTGGAAGTGGGAGGAAGAAGATGAAATGCGTTCTCTATTTCACTTTCATCCATTACTTTGAATGTTAATGCACGTCTAGCTGAAGAGGGTTCGAAACATCTTTCAATTGTGTTCATTTCATGCCGAACATAGGCGTACTATGTTGTGTACACATCGGAATCGGTGGAAAATGTTTCATAAGATGGAGTTTTCAGTCGTTCATTTGTTTTAAGCTTGACTTTGTGGAGGTTCTCGTTCAATGTATAGATCCACTGTTCTTTATTATCGTACAACTAGTTGCTTAGACGTCATCATCAGGTACAAAATGAAGCCAGCTGCGGTCCATTTACATAGCGTTCATGAGGGAGAGTGGAGTGGGTAAGAGAGGGGAGGGAAAAAGAGGGGAAGAAATCAGGTTTTGATCGGCGTATATAGAAAGCAGGAGAGGGGTGTTAAGCGTCAGTGATTGGTGGGTTCACAGATGGGTAATCGTGTCTTACATTGAAGGGAAGACATTCTATAATAAGGGGGGAAAAACCTCCAAACGGCCATAAACAACAGTCGCAAATCTCGTCGGACTAATTGCTGTGTTGGTTTTTCGCGGGACCCACGAAAGAGACCAAAACACAACCCTTCAACCAAGAATACCCTCTGTGGTGGTTTACGGGAAATTATTCCCTACTTCCCACCTTGTGTGTGGAGGTGCTTTTTCCCCTCCAGTTTGCTGAAGAGGGCCACTTTGTGGCCGAAACACGCCTCTTCGACGCTCATCTTCATCTGCCCTCTTTGTTTTCAGATTCTCCCAGAAGTTGGGCCCTTTGATTGCGTGTCTGTGCATTTATCGAATGCTTGTGTGTGTGTGTGATTGGTCTGTGTTCGTCCTTCATGGATAGGCACGGAGAGTGTACTTGTAGAACATCCTGTTACCTTTAACGGGGTCTTCCTTACAGCCTAGTGAAGGGTTACATTTCCACCTGGAATCTTTAACGGGGTCCCACAGCCTCGTGAAGGATTCTAAAACAGGATAGTGTGTGTGTTTGTGGCTGTGCGTGGTCCCTGGCGTGGATTAATTTCCCCGTAAACCACCACAGAGGGTATTCTTGGTAGAGAGGTTGTGTTTTGGTCTCTTTCGGGGTTCCCACAGAAAAACCAACAGAGCAATTAGTCTGAAGAGAGTTGCGACTGTCGATTATGGCCGTTTGGAGTTCTTCCTCCTTATTATATTATAACCCGAGGCCGTAGAGCTCTTGATTTCTTTCAAAGGAAAGGGAGGCTTCCAGGATTGGGGAGAGGTATTCAGACAATAATTCGTTCACCAAATGACCCGTTTCCAAATTCTAATCTCAAGCTCCTCCCACTTGTACATCCATTTGTCCATCTGGTGTCAGAGGTCTTCTGGCTTCAAATCACTCTCGTGGTTTCTTTCTTCCCACAGATGCTTGGCGAAGCGTGATTTTGTTAAGTCACAATTCCTAAAACAGCGTTTATGCTCTTCCGCCTGTGTTTTTAACAACCTCCCCGTTTGGCCTTATATATATATATATATATCGCACTGCAGTCATTACGAATTAACCTATGAATGCCTCTTTCATTCTGTGTTCCTAATTTGTCATTCGTAGAGTTCAAAAATGATTTAAAGTTATTCCTATTGTGGAAGGCTATTCGAAATTTTTCCCTAGGAAAAAAGGTTGGCTGTCTTTTGTGAAATTAAGGCCTTGAAGGAGTAGCTATTTACATTAGTTACATACGAGGTATATTCTTAAAGTAAGTACCATTTGCTTATATATTTAAATATTGGCGCTTCAGAACACAGTTTTGCTCCTGCAGCGCCATATACCGATTCATTGAGAAGCTATAGCAGCATTTGTTTCATTTCGGAAGTCGTTTGCAGGTCCGTGCATGCAAACAACAATGTCCGTGACAATCGTTGATCCCGCCAGGTGTGAAGTGCGTTCTGTCATACAATTCTTGTTCTTGCAAAAGGATTGTCGGCTGCTGAAATTCATCGGGAGTTATTATGCCTAGTTTATAAACCTACAGTTATGAGTGGATAAGGAAAGGTTAGACAATGGTGCCGTGATTTTAAAAATGGACGAACTAATGTCCATTAAGACGAAGAGCGAAGTGGTAGGCCCAGTAGTATTCTGATGACCGATGAAATTGTTTCGCAAGTGGAACAAAAACTGCGATGTGATCGTCGATTGACAATCAATGGCCTGGCTGAACAATTTCCTCAACTTGGACGCACTACTGTCTACAATATTGTCACGGAAAACCTCGGATACCACACATTGCGTGCAAGGTGGGTGCCGAAAATGCTCACCGACCACCACAAAGAGCAAAGAATGTCCAGTGGACGAGAGTTTTTGGGTCGTTGGGAACTCTTTGAACCACCCACCGTACAGTCCTGACCTTACACCCAGCGACTACTTCCTCTTCTTGCACTTGAAACAGTGGTTCGGTGGACAACGTTTCGAAACCGAAGAGGAACTCAAGAATGGCGTTGTCGATTGGTTCAACCCTCAGGCGGCGAGTTTCTATGCAGAGGGGTTAAAGAAGCTGGTGCAGCGGTACGAAAAATGCTTAGAAGTGAACGGCGATTATATAGATAAGTGAAGTAGGTTTGTAGCTAACTAAAAGTGCCAATAAAATGTGTTTCATATGAGTATAATTTATCCTGTGACCAAACGGGCCTTACTTTGTGAACACGCCTTGTACATTAGTTTTATATATAAAGTCCAACACGAATCCAAATTGCTGCCTGTTTTGGCTGCTTTGATGGCCGCCCAGAGCATTGTTCATTGTGAACTTCTTCCTGTCCCTCCTTAAAGACCTTTAACCTCCTCGAAACTTGTCAGTAGTCCAGACCAGAGTCTCCGTAAGCCTATTCTATGTATTCCATCTTCAATCTCTCTCTCTTGGACCTTCTCTTCTGCTTTCGAGCTTCGAACTTCCTACAAGCTGAGCGAAGGAGATTTGTGGATCATTGATTGGTGGGTTCACAGAGGGTTGTCGTGACTTTCGGTGAAGGAAAGAGATTTCATAATAAGGGGGGAAAAACTCCAAACAGCCGTAAACAACAGTCGCAAATCTTGTCGGACTAATTGCAATGCTCGTTTTTTCGCGGGACCCACGAAAGAGACCAAAACACAACCTCTCAACCAAGAATACCCTCTGTGGTGGTTTACGGGAAATTAATCCACGCCAGGGACCACACACAGCCACAAACACACACACAGTATCCTGTTTATAAGCCTTCACGAGGCTGTGGGACCCCATTAAAGATTCCAGGTGGAAATGTAACCCTTCACGAGGCTGTACGGAAGACCCCATTAAAGGTAGCAGGATGTTCTACAAGTGCACACTCTGTGCATATCCACGAAGGACGAACACAGACCAATCACACACACACTAGCATTCGATAAAGGCACACACACACACACACTCAAAAGGGGCCCAACTTCTGGGAGAATCTGTAAAAACGAAGAGCGCAGATGAAAATATTCGTCAAACACGCTTGTTTTGGCCACAAAGTCACCCTCTTCATTGGTTCTGAACAAATCTTAAGGGCTTGTAAGCCTCCCTTGTTCTCTTCGCATTTCAAGGGGCTCCCAGCCTAAATCCCCCAAAGAGACCTGTTACACTTGTGTTCTTATCATAAATATCTTTTGATGAATCTGGCGGATTTTCTCTGGACTTTATTTAATTCTTTTTACAGTGAATTTGTCTAAAATGGAGAGAATTGGTCAATCGTTAGATGTGATATACAATACTTTTAATTTGAGAAAGGCCTCTCAGCCCAACCAATGTAATATAGCTGAACTGGATTCCACTCTGTTGGGTGAGTGAGTCTGCTCCTTCATTTACAACATTAATATATATATATTGGGTGGCATTGGAGTTTAAACGAGGGGGCCGTACGAGCTGTCAAGACGAGGACATCGCATTGGTCGACCAAATTGAGGTGACCCAGACTCCAGAATCGGTGAAGAAAATCCACAAAGTGATACTGAATAATCGTCAAATGAAAGTGTGCCAGCTAGCAGACATGGCAGGCATTTCAATAAGTGCGTTACATGGCATATTAACTGAAAATTTGGACATGAGAAAGGTGTGTGCAAGATGGGTGCCACGTTTGCTCACGCTCGAGCGAAACCAGTGTTCAGGTGAAGATGTTTCAATTGAGTGTTTGGCAAAGTTTCAACAGCAAATAAGAAGTATTTTTGTGCTGTTTCCTAATTATGGATGAAACATGGGTCCGTTATTTATCACCCGTGACGAAAGAACAATCGAAACAATGGATTCTAAAAGGGGAGAACCGGCTCCAAAGAAGGAGAACACCATTTCATCTGCAGGCAAGGTTGTGGCATCAGTTTTTTGGGATTCTCATGGGATAATTGTCATTGATTATCTTGGAACAGGTAAAACTATCATCGGCGAGTGTTATGCCAACTTATTGCAACGTTTGAGCTAAGAAATCAAATGCAAAATCGGCCACATTTGGCCAAGAAGAAAGTGTTGTTTCATCAAGACAATGCACCAGCTCACAAATCCATTGTTGCGATGGCCAAAATTCATTGAATTAAAGTATGAATTGCTACCTAATCCACCCCTATTCGTACAGATTTAGCCCCATCGGATTGTTTTCTGTTCACAAACTTGAAGAAATGGCTCGGATGGTCAAAGATTTCCCAACCCTGAAGAAGTGATGTGTCTAGGGAGTTGATGGCTATTTTGAGGAGCAAGGAGCAGTTCTTATTATAATGAAAAGGGTATTGTACTTATCGAACATCGCCGGGAAAAGTGTGAATAGAGCTGGAAGGAGATCATTACGTTAGAATATAAATACTTTTTTTAACAAAATATTTGTGTTTTCCTTGTTGGGTTGGGTACTTCTGGGATAAACCTCGTAATAAGAATAGGTAAGTGTTTACAGGGGCTCTTTAAGGGGATTTAGGCTGGTAGCCACTAGAGGTACCAAGAGTTTTGAGTCGAATTTATTGAAAACCGCTGGGGAAAGTGTATTATAGAGCTGAAAGGAGATTGTTATGTTCAAGAATAAGCACATTTCATCCAACATTAAGGTGTTTTCTTAGCTGGGTTGAGTTATTTCTGGGATTACACTCGGTAATTAGTAATTGGGGATTGGATATGTGATTTAACTCACTGCTCAATGCGTTGACATCATCCTCTCCAAGTAATTCCGGCGATGGAGACCTGGACTCATCAGGGCTGTTGCAAGGAGTGGCCGTCGCAGAGGTGAAGTGCGCCCCGGTCTGGTGCAGGTCCTCCGTCGACGAAGACGCCGATATACCACGTTCCCTGAGCATCTTGGCCAGTCCGAGGGCCGTGGAAAACGTTGGCGTGGCCGTGGAGATGGAGGAACGTCTGCTCAGCAGTGGAGTGGGTTGCATTGGGGACGTTGCCACCGGAGACTGCGGCATCGGACTATGGCGCAGATGGTACACGAGAGATTCCACGGCACAGTCCGTCGTAGAAGTCATAACAAAAGGTTAACGGTCATACAGTCAAGTTTGACAGTCAGTTTATCGGTCCGCAGATCGGTTTAAGAAGTCAGTCAAGTCAAAAGGACATTAACGGTCGATGGGCAACAGTCAATAGGACCGTCAGAGATAGGTCGGTTAATTAATTGGGCATTATATTAATGAAAATCAGTCCGTTAGTTAACGACACAATTTATTGAAGGAAATCGACGGACATTCAATCGGTCGAACAGTGAAACGAAGGTTAATTTGAACAGTTAGTCCAAATGCCATCAAACAGTCCATTAGTGGGGTCATGAGAGAAAGACCAGTGGTCAGTGGGGAAGGTGGGGGTTTGTTCGAGACGTTAGGAGTGGACGTCATCACATACGAGGGAGAGAGACGGACGGGGAGATTGGAAACAAAAGATGGCGTTGTTGATTAGTGAAGGAATCAATGGATGACATTGATATGACTAATGACATGCTAATTACTAGTAAAAACATTCATATATATACATGAAAATAGGAGTTACTGGGAAAATTATTATGAGGAACACTCACAAGTTGTTATTTATCGATATTTCCAAAGGAATTGAGCTCTAGAGTCTCACAGCATCTTCAAGAGATACTGTCGGACTAATGAACATCACTAATTATTAAGAAATAACATGTTTCAAGTTCTTTTTGTGTGTTCTTAACCTGTTTGTTCCTGTCAAAGTTTCACATTCTACACCTCCGTGTCACTTTGACGTATATATATATATATATATATATATATATATATATATATATATATATATATATATATATATATACATATATTCAAACTTAAAGTTACCGCCATACGACGAACAAATATTATTTTGGCACATAGAAATAGACATAAGGAAAGGGGATAGGAAAACACATAAAAGACCAACACAGGAAAGGTGGGTAGGTAAAAAGTGTTGGACAATGTGGCTCGTCTCTTCTTCTGGCTATGCGTGCCATGAAACGCACCGTTCCTATCCTTCCTAATATCGTATGAATGCTTTTCCACTATCCTTTCCCCTTCTTGTGTCCCGTCTATTTCTCCTTTGGTGGGTGAAACAGCTCCATAACGCCATCTCTCGGGCAACATCTATCGGAGCACTTTGGCGCTTTATAATGTCGCAGATTTCATAGTAAAGCACGTTTCCTTATTAGCTCAACTGGTAGAGCATCCGCCCAATGGCAAGTGGAAGGTCCGTGGTTCAAATCCCGGATAAGGAAATATTTTTACATTTGTGATCATTTGTGGACTTTTTACATAAATATATATATATAAATATTTACTCTAATTCCGGAAGATAGCTCAGTCCTATCTTATTTAGGGAAAAGAATAATTCCCTCCCTTATAGTTACAAAGTGAAACAAACCAACATCGGGAGGGTAGATTCCTTTAAATACTTCGGGTGTAACAATTACTCACGATCCTTCCTGGGGGAAAACACATACGAGAAATATGCGGTCGTGCTAATAAAAAATTGGGATTTGTGAAAAGAGTAATATATATAATATATATTTGATTAGTTCGGAATCAGATCGAGTTCAGTGGAGGGGGGCTAGGTTTGAGAGTCAAACATTGTTATGACCAATGCAACAGCGTCTATCTACTTTGATAGACAATTTAGGTTGAGATTCTATCACACAGCGGCGTTTACAATATATTGATTAAACTTATTGAAAACACTTAAAGATGGGCCCTTTTACGATGACATCAAGGATTTAATACGAACCCTTAATAGTATTACAGTCGGAGGGATCAGATCAATGTAAGATTAGACAGAGATAGACTGTGCAAGACTGAAAGGGTTTAGAATGTCATTTTTTCCAAAGAACGATTCGGGACCAGAATGCTTGTAGCCGACATTCCCCAAGACTTAGTTCATTACAATTAGTATTAACGTACAGAATAGGGACTGCGCGAGGATATGTGTGTATGTATGTGTATATATATGTATATTTTAATATATATATATATACATATACATATATATATATATATACATATATATATATACAAATATATATACATATATTAAAATATACATATATATACACATACATACACACATATCCTCGCGCAGTAGGATATATATATATATATATACATATATTAAAATATACATATATATACACATACATACACACATATCCTCGCGCAGTAGGATATATATATATATATATATATATATATACATATATTAAAATATACATATATATACACATACATACACACATATCCTCGCGCAGTAGGATATATATATATATATATATATACATATATTAAAATATACATATATATACACATACATACACACATATCCTCGCGCAGTAGGATATATATATATATATACATATATTAAAATATACATATATATACACATACATACACACATATCCTCGCGCAGTCCCTAACCTGTACGTTAATACTAATTGTAATGAACTAAGCAGTCATATCTTATCTTCCGAAGAAGACGGAGCTCGAGTCCGTCGAAATTATCAAGATATTATTGTGAGTGTTCTTTTTATGTGTTCTCGTGCTGTGTGTTACTGTCTAAGTTTTTTATTCAACACTTCCGTGTTACTTCGAAGAAATCATCTATATATATATATATATATATATATATATATATATATATATATATATATATATATATGTATATATATACAGACATGCCAACTCTCCCGATTTAAGCGGGAGACTCCCGATTTTTCCTTCTTCCGTTCTTGATGAACTGTTCAAATTGTGTACTTAGCTTAACATGTTAATAAAGTGTGACATTCATTAAAAATTGGCAAAGTGTCATAAAGGGATTAAGGTACCATGCAAATATTGTGGTAATTAAAAGTGATTACTTCGTGATACACTTCTAAAAATCTCCCGATTTTTCATTTTTGAAAGTTGGCATGTCTGTATATATATATATATATATATATATATATATATATATATATATATATATATATATATATATATATATATATATATATATCAGTGTGTGTGCGTGCATATATATATGTGAATATGTATATATGTGCAGGTCGCGGTGGTCTAGTGGGTAGAGCGTTGGACTACTGACTACCGGAGGGTCCCGGGTTCGATTCCCGGGCAAAGCACTTTGGGCACCTGCAGCTCCACCCAAGCTAGTTGATTTTTCGGGTACCAGATCTTCCTGGGAAACCATAACCGGCACAGGGAAAGGAACTGGCCCCCCTACCCTGATGTGTGAATATTCACGCGCCGTATAGGGCTTGGTACATGGGTGAGCTCTACCATCACCTAATAAACCGACCTTCGGGTTGATTACTGTGTTTATGTATATATGTACATATTTTTTTCTTACGGGTTCCCCCAACCTTTCCTCACCTAACCCACAACCCCCTCAACCCTTACCCTTCCCTCATGGTGCTACACCCCCTGCCACACACCTTTTTGGTGGCACGCAGGGTTAATATGCATATGTAGATGTATCTTCCGAAGAAGATGGAGTTCAAGTCCGTCGAAATTATCAAGATATTATTGTGAGTTTTCTTTTTATGTGTTCTCGTGCTGTGTGTGAAGGGTAAAGAACATCGTTGGTCAAAACATCTTCCCCGTAATTCGTGGATTTCCAACTGCTCCAGCGCATCGAGACGGTGGCCTTTCTCCTCAAAGCATGGAAATTCGGAAAGAGTGAAATCGCTGGTGTGGCCACAATCCCTCGGGTGTTTGACAAATAGCGATGCGGAGATGTTATTTTTAAAACAAGCTCGGTGTTCCTTTACTCTCGTTTCAAATCTCCATCCCCGTCTGGCCCATGTATATCTGGTTGCAGTCTTTGCAGAGGGGTTTGTACACCCTACTTTTGTGTAGTGGTTCAACGTGGTCTTTCGTGTGGCATAACATGTTGCTTAAATTAGTTTTACTGTAAAAGGCCGGTCTCACTTTTTCCTTGGGAAGAATTCTTTGTACTTCTAACGATAAGTGACCAAGAAAAAGGAATCTCTGCCACTTTGGCTGGTTTTCTGTAGCTGTGGGTGAACTATACATGGATAACTTTGCTAAACGGTAAAGGGTATCAATTAATTCTTCTCTATACCCATTGTTCACTGCAATTTGTTTAATGCGTGTTGTTTAAAAGTGTGCGTAGAACAAAACAGTTTCGTGTTTATCGGCAAAATATACCAACAAAAAGACGGCTTAGCAATAGGCTCTCCGCTTTCCCCGCTACTAGCAGACATTTTCTTGTACAATTTTGAGCAAATATTGTTTTCCTCAGATCATCCCCTCATCAAAAATATCCTCTGTTGGTATGGATATGTTGATGACGTTTCCTGCGTCTGGACGGGTTCCGAAACACAGTTGGAAATTTTTTTCGATTTCCTCAATTCCAGAGACAAACATATAAATTTTACCAAGGAATTAGAAGTGGATGGATCCCTCAACTTTCTGGACTTGGATATTACCATTAAAAACAATAGTTTTAATTTTTCTACTTGCAGAAAACTGTGTTATACGGACCATGTCATACACTATAATTCTAGGCACTATTTCACTCAAAAATTATCGGCCTTTCACGCCATGGTACACAGAGTATGTTCTATCCCCTTGTCCAAAGAAAACACTCTTAAAGAACTAAAGATCATTAAGCTGAGAGCTCCCATTCCCCTATCCTAAACCTTTCCCTCCGAGATATCCATAGTGAACCTATAAAATTCCACAACCTCGCCCCCCCCGCTGGGGACTCCCAGTAAAGGGATAATCCGGTAGGGACTCCCCCCTCTCCCACGACCCTCCATTACCCACTCATTCTATTCCGCCTGGCTCTCCACCCACAAGCGCGCCTTGCCCAACCCCCTCCCCAGCCCCCCCCCTTTTTCTATCTTTCCTTCCCCCCTCCCCCTGGTCTAAGGGTATATATACGTTGGTCGCCTGTATGTCTGCACCTGAAGATGACGTTGTACGTCGAAACCCAGGTCGTGTGTTTGTGAAATAAATCTGTGGAATTACAAAGTATCATTTTATCCGCTTAAATAAAAAGAGAGCCTATATATATATATATATATATATATATATATATATATATATATATATAACTACTGCTGCTATATATATTTCATCGTCGAGTATGCCTGGACCTAATCTATCTTCTTCTACCTCATGCTCCTTTTTTATGTCTAACCTTGTCGGCCTAAGTTCTTTACCATACAGTGTTTCTATATATTCCTTCCATCTCTCTTGGATTTTTCCTGGTTCAACTATTATCTTACCCCATTTATCTTTAACCGTTAGCACAGATCTTGCCTTCTTACTTCCCGATAATAACTTAACCTTGCTGTATAGAGCACCAATTTCACCCTTCTTCTGTAAGCTTTCCATATCCTCGCATTGCGTTTTCCACCATTCTTCTTTTGCTTTATTTGTGGCCCTTCTCAATTTATTGTTTAACTCTTTGTACTTCATTTTGCCTAACTCTGTGTTTACATTTTTCCATCTTCTTCTCTCATCCATCTTTGCGATTATCTCATCCGTTACCCATGGTTTCCTTATCCTTTTCCCGTTAACGGTTCCTGTAGTGTCTTTAGCGGCTTCCGATATCCCTTTCTTGATACATTCCCATTTTTCTTCGATTGTACTCAGCTCTTTACCGTCATCCATCATTTTCTCTACAGCCTGCTGATACTCCTTCCTGGTTCCATCGATTGATTGTAGGTGACTTAAACTGAATTTAAAAGAGCAAAATGGAGCTTTTAAAGGGCCATTTTGTAGGCATATTCCCCGGATTAGGGTAGGATAATGATGTTGGGGTTCAAAGGAATGATTCTTCGACGTTTCGTTCATTAATTTAAGCTTTTAATTAACTAATCAAAGGACTGCATTTCGATACAAACATTAACAAAAAAAATCGGCACTATATGTATGTAGATGACGTAACTGGAGTGAATTGAGATATGATTATAAATTATTAAATAATTAATTCTACGACAGGGTCAGGACATTAGCAATTCATACTACCACACGTCTGCTATTCTTCCTTGTCATCACCGAAAGCAGATAAATAACTAGTTTTAAGACATTGGTTACAGCATTTATAAGACGCAGGTTGGCAACCGTGAGATTCAATCCATTACCTGTTGCGTCTACAGTCAGAACAGAACAACACAACAGCGCAACCATCGAAAAACACTCGTCTATCGCTTCAAATAGACATCAACGCATACATTTCTTTTTTCACATGGTTTCCGTGACGAACCAGTGTCAAGCCCTTGGATCGGATACCAGTACAGCGTTTGACCAAGTTTCTGAGACCCAATAAATTATTTCTGACCAAAATTTCACACTGACATTTCAATTGACGTGCATCCTGACACAACACAACAGACAGTTTCGAACCTGCGCAAGACTAAAATGCGCAAACATATCAAAACACCACAAAAACAGACATTAGTAAGCGGACGATGTAATCGATAGTCTTGTTTGTTTGAGAAATCATTACCATGGCACGGCTTTATGGACTTGTTTGACAAGCACGCAACGCAATGAAAGGAGTCTTAAAAAAAATTAATAAAAAAAATATGACTCGGAAACCTGGTCTGTTCAGACCAGGTTTCTGAGAAATGGATGGGAGCTCGGAAACTTGGTCAACTTAAAGTTGCATGAAATAAAATGGAGGAGCAAGACTGGAAGTCTTGGCAATAAACACAATCCTGTACGTTGATTTTTTTTCAAACGTTTGCCAACCCCTGCCTACAGAAACGCAACACAATAACTTGACCATTTTGATGAACTACAGTGACTTGACTAATAGGGTGTTCCCGTTAGTCCCTTTTTCAGAATTGTTGCCAGCACTTGACCCTTTGTGTAGCCGACCTCTGGGTTGTCTTAGCTCCTTGAAATCGAGCGCACAGATGAGGTTGCGTCTCTTTTCCAACCTGTATTGCGCAAGTCCACGCGCAATGTTAGCAAATTTGGGTCAAAGGTCATGCAAAACATGCAAGAACACAGGATTTGTGTTGCGTTGGGAGAGTTAAGACAGGTTGAAACAATGTTGCGTACAATATTGGTCGTACGGTTCCCATCGGGGATGACGCAAGAGAGCAAAAGGGTGGGCGTAATGAACAAGAGGAGGAAGAGAGAGAGAGAGATTGAGATAGTCATTAGCAGCAATTGTTGCGTAAATCCTGCACTAAGTTCAACGCAAAATCGATTGAACCCTTTTCATTGACACAATTCATTGCGCAAAATTGTGCGCTAGGCATAAGTTACCCCAGTACAGCTCCACAATTGCGTACGCAGCAGATTCATTTTGAAAAATAGGTGAATTGAGAATTGAATTGCACGCAATTATTTTAATTGAAGTATCAAAGGTGCTTCTCATTATGAAGCATCATATTGGTGCGTGTCCTTTGCGTATAGCTTATGGAATCAATTGAGGGACATTAAACACTGAAATCACTCGTGATAATGCCCTTAAACAGTGGAATCTACAAGAGTATTGACAGTTTTTCAAAAAAATCCAGATGAAGGATTAGCGTTTAACAATTGAGAAGCATCGACCTCACCTTGGCGGGACAGTGTTGTCTGGGTGGAGGACAGTTGAATTGGTGTACGTGTAGACGGAGCCGGTGCCCTGAAAAGAATACAAACATTGGAATGCATTGACTTCATTGATTACTCGATGACGTGGTCATAATTATCAACACTCCAATTGTGACCTACAATGCTGCGGTCATGAGCGAGGTTACATTAGTCACACCTTACAAGGCTGATCACCAGTTCCAGCTCTGCAGTTGTGACTTACAAAGCTGTAGTCGCGAATTGCAGAACTGTAATTCACGACTTGCAGAACTGTAGTCATGACTTATAACTCTTATCGTAATGGCTGAAAACACTACTGTTTACAAATTGCAGCATTGAATTTACAGCTAACAAAACTGCAGTCATGACTTGTAGAACTGCAGTCATAATTTGCAGCACCTCAGTCACAACTTACAACACTGCATTCAGAACTCATAAATACTGCAGTAAAACTACAAAACTGTAGTCACGACAGCATTCAGTACTGCAGTCACAACATGAAGTACTGTAGTCACAAACTACAGCACTGCAGTCACAACTTACAATACTACAGTCAAACTACAAAACTGTAGTCACAACACACAGCACTACAGTTACAACATGCAGCACTGTAGTCATGAACTACAGCACTGCAGTCACAACTTACAATACTACAGTCACACTTCAAAACTGTAGTCATGACACACAGCACTGCAGTCACACCATGCAGTAATGTAGTCATGAACTACAGCACTGCAGTCACAACATGAAGTACTGTAGTCACAACAACCAGTAATGTATTCACGAACTACAGCACTGCAGTCACAACATGAAGTACTGTAGTCACAACATGCAGTAATGTAGTCACAACAAGTTGTTCTATAGCCACGACTTGCAGTGCTGTAGTCACGACTTGCAGTGCTGTAGTCATGACTTATAACTCTATCGTAATGACTGAAAACACTGCAGTCATGACTTGTAGAACTGCAGTCATTATTTGCAGTACCTCAGTCACAACTTACAACACAAGAGTCACAACTTACAATACTGCTATCAAACTACAACACTGTAGTCACGACACACAGCACTTTAGTCACGACACACAGCACTGTAGTCACAACTTGCAGCACTGCAGTCACGAACTACAGCAATGCAGTCACAACATGCAGTAATGTAGTCACAACAAGTTGTGCTGTAGTCACGACTTATAACTCTATCGTAAAGACTGAAAACACTGCAGTCATGACTTGTAGAACTGCAGTCATTATTTGCAGTACCTCAGTCACAACTTATAACACTAGAGTCACAACTTACAATACTGCTATCAAACTACAACACTGTAGTCACGACACACAGCACTGTAGTCACGACACACAGCACTGTAGTCACAACATGCAGTACTGAAGGCATGACTTATAAATCTACTGTAATAACTGGAAACACTTTCATAATTTGCAGCACCTCAATCACACCCTACAATACTGCAGTTGCATATTACAATACTGCAGTCACAACTTGCAAATACTGCAGTCAAACTACAACACTGTAGTCACGACAGCATTCAGTACTGCAGTCACAAATTTTCACACTGCAGTCACAACCAACAATGTCGTCATCACGACGAGACTTCAGTCAATGGCGAATTGAACAAAGCTTAAAACTAAAGTCGAATCGAGTATTTCAATTATTTTGGAATGCTCGAAGCAAAGGTGAGAGCACAGGTCATGAACTGGATGAAATGGTCCAGGAAAAAGGGATATCCCTGTAGTCTAAAGACTAAGTAACTCACAAAAGGTCACCACTCAAATGAGGTCAAACGTTTCCACTTGATGTCGGACACAAATGGGATGTGGTAGATTTTTAACTTGTGGCATTTCAAAAGAGGGGGATTAATTGACGATTTCAGGGCAACCTTAATCAAGCAGTGGACGCAACGTATTGCGTAAACATCAATGGGAACGATTCCCAAATAGCAGGAGGGACTGTGACCCAATCGGAAAGAAGAACAGGAGAGGACTTCACGGCACGTACCTGAAAGAATTTCCCAGGATGAATCGGCTCAGAAGGATTCCCCACGGCAGACGACGCCACGGAATCGTCCTCTTCAAGGTCGAGCAGCGTGTGTTCCGTCACTCCATCCACAGCACCACCACGCACCTTGACCCCGGGTCGCTCCTCCAACGCAGCGGACAGCGATGGGGTCGCCAGCCTTGACCACCAGCCGAGGGTCAACGATCCCTCGAGCGGTTTCACTATCTGCGCATTGCGTAAGAGGGAGGAAGGGGGGAAGAATGGTTAGAACCTTGCACAACAGGGCAGTACGCAACGCAATAAACATTAAGAAGCGCTTGGAGTTTACGGAAACCTTTGGAGGAAAAGAGGACTTCTTGAGTATGTCTGAGACTTATTTTAAGTTTCACGCAAACGTAAGTTAAAGAGGTTGACATAACTCGAGATTAAGGCAAGTACAGACGGTTCTGGTAACTCCAAAGTTTACGTAATTCGAAAAATTTATGTAATTCGATTGCATTTCACATATTAATAATGTTAACATAGGTTTTTTAAGGTCACATAACTTTTGAGGTTTCGGTTTTTCTCGTTAACTTGCAAAGGGTTGCAAAACATTAACGTTTACATGACTTCAAAGTTAACTTAACTTCAAAGGTTACGTAACTTTGCAGTTTACTTATCAGGTATATATCAGGTCTATCTAATATATACTTTGTGGCCACTAAAAAGCTTTATTTGACGATATACTTAGATCGACTTAATAATCTCCAAAGTATGCTCCTTGAGCTGCTACACACTTAGTATAACCTTGCTCCCATTCCCCGTACGTCCGCTGGGAATTTTCCTTGGGGATTTCGTTGATGACCCTCGTCGAAGCCTCTTGATCGGCCTATATCAAGTAAAAACGTCGTCCCTTGAGCTGTCTTTTCATCAGGGGGAAGAAGAAGAAGTCCGGTGGTGCCAGATCGGGAGAATAGGGCGGGTGCGGCAATGTGCCAATGCCGTATTTGGCCAGGAGCTGTCTGACGACAAGCGCGCCATGGCACGAATCTTGGCGCACACCTTGCGCATGGCCAAATCCTGTGAAATAATGCGTTGGACATTGGATGCAGACACCCAACTGGTCTGCCATTTCTTCACTGGTCAAGCATCGGTCTGCGTTCAGCAGTGTCCTCACTCTGTCCACATTCGTGTCGGTTCTTGCCGTCGACGGCCGTCAGGAGCGATGGTCGTCTTCAACGAGCACCTTACCCTCTTCAAACAACTCGTGCCACTGTGGAATGGCTTAAGGCAAGGTCCCCATAAGCCTGCTTGATCATATTGAGGGTCTCAGTTGCCGTCTTCCCCGAGTTTCGCACAAAAATTCACGGAATAACGTTGCTCTGAATTCAGATTCATTTAGTTTTTCGACGCGGACAAAAAACTTGCTTCACTAAAAAGGGTGTCCTCACTCAACGACAGCCCGCAGGCGACTGAGGTTGGTGTCGGTCTGTTGCTAAGAGCCTCCTCCACCTTACCCTGCCAGACAGAGCCCCCTCCACCGCTCCGTTTGCGCCAGAGAAAATCAGTTTTACCACTTTTGGGTGCGGACCTGTGTATAGGCTCTCCTTTTATATAATATTCTATATCGTCTCTCGTTTCTTGCTCTAGTATTATTATTGGGTCTTCAACACATCTAATGTACACCACCCAGTTAGATATATACATATGTACATATAAGAACTGGAGATAGGAATGAAAGTCGGAGGGGAATTCGTAAAATCGGTTAGCTTTGCTGATGACCAAGCATCAGTTGCTAGGTCAGCCAAGGGGTTTCAAGCATTGCTGAGTGAATTGGAGGTTCAGTGCGATAAATATGGGATGAGAATCAATATTAATAAAACAAAGGTTATGCGATTTTCCAGAAAGAAAAAGGCTAAGCTGAATATTAAAATAGGCGGGGAAAGAATAGAGCAGGTAGAGCAGTTTACATATCTCGGAAGTGTTTTGGACCAACACGGTCAAAGTGGTAGGGACGTAAGGAGAAGAATTGCAATGCTAGGCAAGGAGGCTTTCTCAAGGAGGAGGGAGTTGATGACGGGGACGTTGAGTAGGGATGTTAAGACAAGACTCGTAAAAACTCTGATATGGAGCGTAGCTATGTACGGCGCGGAAACGTGGTCGCTGAAGCAGGAGGATAGACGTAGATTGGAGGCTTTTGAAATGTGGGTGTGGAGAAGAATGGAGAAGGTGAAATGGACCGAAAGGAAAGCAAATGAGGAAGTACTAGAAATGGTGGGTGAGGAGAGGGGATTGTTGAGAGAAATCCTATGGAGGCAGGAAAAATGGATGAAAGGCGTATTGAGCGGTAGTGGAATGTTGAAGAGGGTAATAGAGGGAAGAATGTTGGGAGGAGGAGGAGGAGGAGTGTTGAGGAGGAGGAGGAGGAATGATAATGATCAATGGATCTACAAGGTTCAATGAATATTGTTAAACTGGCGATGAATTCAATCAATGCTCAATGAATCAGTGTGCAGGTGCATTATGGTCAATGGTCCATTGATCCATCCATTGTCTTGAGTCAAATTTGGTCAGAAACAACGCACACGATCTTTCAAACCCTATCAAGAACTTTTGGTTTTCGATCAACTCTTCCTTGCTCTTTTGGTTTGATTCAAACCACTTTGAAGACGGATGTGTTTTCTTATTCAGAGCATTATCACAGTATAAACGGCTGTCTGTACATTTTAATTTAATTTCTTCATAACTTTTACCACCGCACTTCACCGAAATAACTTGATATGTTGATTCGTTGCTCCGTGATTTCATCAATTTCCACTTTCGACGAGAACTGAATATCTTGGTCGAGGGAGGAGATTAATTGAGAAGAGAGGAAGAAGGTCGTTGGTACGGAGAGTTCCGTTGAAGATGCTGTGTAGGAATGTCTAATCAGATGGCAATCGACGGCTGTGGAGATGATGGGAAATACCAAAGGGAGGAGAGAGTCAAGGCCCAAGGTTGTATTTTTGAGGGAAGGGATGTGATAACGGGAAACCAAGAGGTCTCTTGGGTAACTACGAGGCGTGTTCATAAAGTAAGGCCTGTTTGGTCACAGGAAAAAATATACTCATATGGAACACATTTTATTGGCACTTTTAGTTAGCCACAAACCTACTTCACTTATCTACATAATCGCCGTTCACTTCTAAGCATTTTTCATCATACCGCTGCACCAGCTTCTTTAACCCCTCTGCATAGAAACTCGCCGCCTGAGGGTTGACCAACCAATCGACGACGCCATTCTTGAGTTCCTCTTCGGTTTCGAAACGTTGTCCACCGAACCACTGTTTCAAGTGCAAGAAGAGGAAGTAGTCGCTGGGTGTAAGGTCAGGACTGTACAGTGGGTGGTTCAAAGAGTTCCCAACGACCCAAAAACTCTCGTCCACTGGACATTCTTTGCTCTTTGTGGTGGTCGGTGAGCATTTTCGGTACCCACCTTGCACGCAATGTGTGGTATCCGAGGTTTTCCGTAACAATATTGTAGACAGTAGTGCGTCCAAGTTGAGGAAATTGTTCAGCCAGGCCATTGATTGTCAATCGACGATCACATTGCAGTTTTTGTTCCACTTGCGAAACAATTTCATCGGCCATCAGAATACGACTGGGCCTACCACTTCGCTCTTCGTCTTTATGGACATTAGTTCGTCCATTTTTAAAATCACAGCACCATTGTCCTAACCTTTCCTTATCCACTCATAACTGTAGGTTTATAAACTAGGCATAATTCCCGATGAATTTCAGCAGCCGACAACCCTTTTGCATACAAGAATCGTACGACAGAACGCGCTTCACAGCTGGCGGGATCAACGATTAGTCGCGGACATTGTTGTTTGCATTCACGAACAAGCAAACGCCTTCTGAAACAATACAAATGCTGCTATAGCTTCTCAATGAATCAGTATATGGCGCTGCAGGAGCAAAACTGTGTTCTGAAGCGCCAATATTTAAATATAAGCAAACGGTACTTAGTTTAAGAATACGCCTCGTAAGTAATAGAGATTTCAGATAAAGTTAATAGTTCCCATAGCTAATATAACTCTCCAGATTATCATAATTTTAACATTACCACAAGTCTGACGTCTTAAATGACTTCTCAGCTAAAGGTGAGCTCCGGAATTGCATTATTTTAAGGTTGATGTAAGCAAGAAACATAAAAAACTTTCACATTTTGATCAGTTTTCGCTTCCTGTACATTTGCAGCTGACCAATAAGGAACTATAACCCCCTTGAACCTAGGTACCATTCCCGAACGTCGCCCGTGACAGCACCACAGACCAGAGCATTCATTCGAGGACTGTATTACAGGAAACATGTTAGTATATACCAAAAAAGGAAGCTGTTTGCAATCTCACCTGCAATTTCTCCGGCATCCTCCAAGAACGACTGGACCCACGGCTACTGCCCGTTGACATTATGCTGTCAGGAGTACGACAGCCATACGGCAATGGCTGCTGCTGCTGTGCGGACGATAATGATGACACTGACCAACGCGGAAGGCTGCCTGCATCCAACGACGGCTCTGGACAAAGGAGAAAGGCATCCATCGTGACTGTCATGATTCGTTAAACTCAGAGAAAGTTGCACTCAAGGGTAACTGAGTTCAACATCCCTTCATCCCCAATCTATAAGACATCCCCTATCCCTACTCACTCCTCCTCTGCCACTAACATTATCTTCTCCCCTCTATTACACTCTTCTTCTTCTAACACCTACTAATGCCATTCAATTCATCCATTTAATCTGCCTCCAATAATAGGATTTCTCCCAACAAACCCCTCTCCTCGCCCACCCCAACACACACCCCACACCTTAGCTATACTACACTTCCCCTCATTTGCTAATTCCTTCTTCTTTCGGTCCATTTCACATCCTCCTTACATTCTTCACAACACACCCACATCTCTCTCTCTCTCTCTCTCAAATGGCCTCCAATCTACGTCTATCCTATCCTATCCTCCTGCTTATCAATAACAACCACGTTTCCACAGCCACACATATCCATATTTAAAGTGTATTCTTGCGCGAGTCTTTTGTCTTAAACATATTACTAATACTCCGACGTCCCTAGTACTTCAACTCCCTCCTCCCTATTGTGTGTGGAAGCCTCTTTAAACCTAATATAGCGCAATTCTTCTTCTCCTTACGTCCCCAATACTACTTTGACACCGTGTTGGTCCAAAACACTTCCAGAGATACGTATTATATAAACTGTTCTATTCTGCTCTATTCTATCCCCTATCCTATTTTAATGTTTAGCTGAAGCCTCTTTCTTTCTTGGATAAAACTGCAATAACCTTTGTTTTATTAATATTGATTCTCATCCCATATCTATCGCACTGAACCTCCAATTCAATCAGCAATGCTTGCAACCCCTTGGCTGACTGAGCAACTAATGCTTGGTCATCCAATCAAACCTAACTGATTTTACACGAATTCCCCTCCGACTTTCATTCCTATCATCTCTACAGTTCTTCCCATAATGCCTCTTTAATCATTTCCTCCACATATACGTTGAACAGCACCGGTGATAATGTACACCCCATGCCTTACACCTCTTCCTAACACTGCCCATCCGGACTCTCCGTTCCCCACTCGCACCTGATAGCAGTCTGATAGACATGCACAGGTTGCGGATCAGTCTCCTGTCCCCATTCCAATCCATTCCTATTTTCTGCAATACACGCATTAGTTTTTCCCAATTCACTCTTATCAAACGCCTTATTCCTATAATCATACGAAACAGGCAAATACGTCCTGATTGTATTCCATATATTCCTCTTTCGACTAGTGATCTCATTACTGCAATGGCATCACACTCGTACCTCTTCCCTTCCTAAACCCAAACTGATCATCCCCTGAGTAATCATTTGCCTTACTCTCTTATCCTTTTGTTGATGATCCCGAGAATAACTTTAGCTGCGTGGGATATCAAACTTATTGTTCTGTAATCCTCACATGACGAAGCCTTTGCCTTTTTTTCGGAATAGGAACTAACACTGATCTCACAATGTCTTCCGGCCAGATTCTTTCCTCGTAGATACTACGAATCAGTCTGTGTAGTGTCTTAAGACTCTCACATTTTAATTATTTATTTATATATATGTATAATTTACAGTTTGTGGTAAGATATACAGTTGTAGGGGCTTCAGAAGGGAGTTATGTTGAGCGTGACGAATGTTAAATTGTAATTCTATTTGAATTGTCTCCATAACTATCTTACAGACGTTGTACCCAATGTAAATTGAAAAGGAATTACAATTAAGGGACAATATTAAGTGTATAACGGAGGCGTTTTGAACAAGTCAGGGTGGAATAAGGTTCGGGGTCACCGTACATCTAATTTCTAATGAAATACCGAAAGATTTATGAATATTAGTGCCAAAAAACGCTGTGAAAGGAAGAATGAAAGACTAACTATTAGACTACAGGTTGAATTAGGGCTTGGAACAAACACGCAACACATTATATGTAGTTTTACAATTGCAAAACCATAGGCTATCATTTTCTGTCCGAGTGACCTTTGCTAACAAGCCAGAAATTACTGGAAATCGAAAGGTCGCAGACCCTCACCTCTGGTCTTGCCTTCGTACCCTCCGATGGCCTTCTCTCCCTTGGTGAGCGTCGGCTGTTGCGTCTTGGCTATCCTCACCAGTGCCGCCTGAAGCTCTTTGGCACCGGGGGTGCCGGGGATACCATCGCGAACAGCACCACTGAAAGGAAATGTATATGCGGTATGAAATGAAATCCAAGTTCGGCTTCCTTTGACGGAACAGAGAGACACATGAAACGCAAAGAAACCAACACAACGCACGATTCCCCAAACTCAAGACTTCCAACCAACACAACGCAAAGAAGTGAACTCGTCCCAAAGAATAGAATACAAAACGATAAACAGGAAGAGCATTCGAACAACAGGGTAAAAGACCAAACAATTTGAAAACCCACTGGATGGATGTATCAAAATTAAACAATGCGCAACACTTTCATAATGAACCTCACAAGATGCTCAGGTCACACTGACGACCGGCCAAGTCCAAGAGCACACTGATGACCGCCCAAGATAATGAGCACACTGATGACCGGCCAAGCTCAAGAGCACACTGAAGACCGGCCAAGCTCAAGAGCACACTGAAGATCGGCCAAATCCAAGAGCACAATGACGACCGGCCAAGTCCAAAGGCACAATGACGACTGGCCAAGTCCAAAGGCACAATGACGACCGGCCAAGTCCAAAGGCACAATGACGACCGGCCAAGTCCAAAGGCACACTGACGATTGGTCAAGTTCAAGAGCACAATGACGACCGGACAAGTTCAAGATCACACTGACGATTGGTCAAGTTCAAGAGCACACTGACGACCGGCCAAGTCCAAGAGCACACTGACGACCGGCCAAGTCCAAGAGCACACTGACGACCGGCCAAGTCCAAGAGCACACTGACGACCGGCCAAGTTCAAGAGCACACTGATGATTGGTCAAGTCCAAGAGCACAATGACGACCGGACAAGTTCAAGAGCACACTGATGATTGGTCAAGTCCAAGAGCACAATGACGACCGGACAAGTTCAAGAGCACACTGACGATTGGTCAAGTTCAACAGCACACTGACGACTAGCCAAGTTAAAGAGCATACTGACGACCGGCCAAGTCCAAGAGCACACTGACGACCGGCCAAGTCCAAGAGCACACTGACGACCGGCCAAGTCCAAGAGCACACTGACGACCGGCCAAGTCCAAGAGCACACTGACGACCGGCCAAGTCCAAGAGCACACTGACGACCGGCCAAGCTCAAGAGCACACCGACGACCGGCTAAGTTCAAAGGACAAACCCCCCCATAACATATCGTGACCGGTTTAATCGCGATTCCATGGACAGATGCGTCACAATTAAATCATGTGCAATGCTTTCATAATGGACCTCAGACTGCTCAGAGCACACTGACGACCGGCCAAGCTCAAGAGCACACTGACCACAGGCCAAGTTCAAAGGACAGGCTCATCCACCACATTTACTAACTGGTTTTACTGTGCTTTCATGGATAGACAAATCACAATAAGATAACTGCTCAACACTTTCCCATAATAGAACTCTTAGACTGCTCTGAACAAACATATAGAAATGAGTATTGCTCTTTTAGAAATAAAACAAAAATTATAATAATGGTAACAGCCTTGATGTTACTTCCACCATTACAGCAAATGACTGACTACAACAGATAAGACACATATGTGATAGGATGACCAACTGATTGTGTCAGACAATCATCGTAACGTTAAACAACATCTTCAGCACCTAGATTGAAAAATACGACCGGTAGGTTGAATACTAATGCACAACACATGCTTGTAGACCACAAAAAACGACCTTCACAGGCATTCCTGGTCTAGGCATGTGGAAGTAACATTCCCCAACTCAACAAGGAGACCTTCAGAAGCACCCCTGGTTTTTGCATGTGAAAGCAGCTATCCCACTCCAACAAGAGACCTTCAAAAGCACCCGTGATGGTACGTGGAAGTAACATTCACCCTCGAACATAGTCATTCGGAAGCACTCCTGGTGTCATGTGGAAGTAACATTCCCCAACAACAAAGTGACATTCACAAGCACTCCTGATGTCAGGTGGAAGTAACATTCAACCTCGACAATGTGACCATATAAGGCCCTCCTAGTGACATATGGAAGTAACATTCCCAATTAATTAAGTGACCTTCTGAAGATCTTCTGGTTACATTTGGAAACAACATTCCCCCTCAACAGAGTGACCATCGGGAGCAATTCTGGTGACACATGGAAGTAACATTCCCAATTAAAAAAACTTCAGAGGTACTGCTGGTCTCGGTATGTAGAAGTAACATCTCCCCAAAACACAAAGACCTTCAGAATCACTCCTGGTCTAGGTTTGTGGAAGTAACATTCCACAACTAAACATTCATGCCCAGGTTTGAAGTCCTTACATTCATCCATCAAATTTTGATGAGAAGTACGGAGACGTATTCTGGTAATCACAAACAAATGACCTTCAGGAGCACTCCTGGTCTGGGCACATGGAAGTAACATTCCCAACAAAACAAAATGACCTTTGCAAGTACTCCTGGTCCGGGCATGTAGAAATTACATCCTCCTTCAAAAAAATACCTCCATAAGCAATCAAATTGGCATGTGGAAGTAACATTAACTCTAAAAAATGACCATCAGATGCACTCCTCGTCTGGGCATGGGGAAGTAACATTCCCCCTCACCAAAATGGCCTCCATAATACATCACATTGGCATGCGGAAGTAACATTACCCTCAACAAATAACCCCCATAAGCATTCCAGGTCTCGACATGTGAAAGTAACATTTTCCTAGACAATATGTCTGCCATATGCAATTATGTAGTGGAAGTAACATTACCAATACAAGGGATGAATGCAATGAATTCAAACCTGCACAAGACTGTTTAGGTGAGAATGTTACTTCCACATGCCCAGACCATTGGTGCTCAAAGAGGCTACTTTGTCAAGGGGGATTAATACTTCCACAGCTCACCAGGGTCACAGCTCTTGGGGTCTTTTTGTCGCAGTGGAATGTTACTTCCACATGCCACCAGGTGTGCTCCCGAGGTTACTTTGTCAATGAAGTATGCTACTTCCACATGCACAGAAGAGGGGTGCTCCTGAAGACCACTTTTTAGAGGGGGTTGGTAACTCCACATGCCATTAGGAGTGCTCCTGAGGTCCCTGTTAGAGAGGGTATGTTACTTCCACATGCCAATTGGAGTCCTGTCAAGTCAATTGTCAAGTGGGATTGTTATTCCCACCAGGAGTGCTCCTGAGGTTATTTTGTCAATGGCGTATGTTACTTCCACATGCCCGGACCAGAGGTATTCCCAATGAAACATTTGTGGAGGGGGAACGTTACTTCCAAATGCCACAAGGAGTGCTCCTGGAAGTCACTTTGTCAATGGGATATGTTACTTCCATATGCCCAGACCAGAGGTGCTCTCAAATACCACTTAGTCAATGGGGAATGTTACTTCCACATGCCTGGATAAGAGGTGCTCCTGAAGACCACTTAGTCGAGGGGGGTCGTTACTTCCACATCCCACAAGGAGTGCTTCTGAAGGTTTTGTTTGCCACGTGGGAATGTTACTTCCACTTACCAAGAATTTGAAAATGAAACAGTTGTACTTTAATGTTCTTTTTGGACAATCTCACCCCATTTGTCTATATTTTCTGCCTACGAGCAATAGTACGTGCATTAGTTTACAGCCCATACCTTCGTACACATTCAAACATTACTTACCGATTTCAAACAACGTTCATGAGAGATTACTGACGGACAATAGAGACCATTGACACTTCAACAGTTGAATGCAAAGGGTGAGATTTGAATTTGAAGGGAGATATATATATATATATATATATATATATATATATATATATATATATATATATATATATATATATATATATATATATCGGAAGACAAAGCACAGCGGACGTACGTACCTCATGCTGATGATCCTTTGTCCATGATTGCATTGGCAAGCAGGTAAGAGAGAGAGAGAGAGAGGGAGACAGAGAGAGAGAGAGGAAGGAAAGAGAGATGAGATTTAGTCTGGATTTATTAATATTATAAACATATATGTATATATACACAGACACAAACACAATTTAAGTCACTCTTGGCACTACAAAATCGATAAATTAATCTAATTGTCTACTAAAATTCACAATATACGAGGCGTGCTCATAGAGTAAGAGCCATTGGGTCACAAGGAATTAATATACTCATACGAAACCCGTTTTATTGTCACTTTTAGTTGGCTACAAACCCACTTCGCTCCTCTCTCTAATATAATCTCCGTTCACTTCCAAGCATTTATCACTGTACCCCTGCAACCAGCTTCTTTCCTTAACACCTCTGCACAGAAGCTCGCCCCCTGAGAGTTGACCAACCAATTGACAACGCCATTCTTTTGGGTCCCTCTTCGGTTTCGAAGAACGTTGTCCCCCTGTGCCACTGTTTCAAGTGCAAGAGGAGGAAGCAGTCGTTAAAGGTCTCATCATCTCCATCTTGTTGGACCATAAACTCTCGTCCACTGGACATTCTTTGCTCCTTGTGGTGGTCGGTGAGCATTCACGGCACCCCCCTTGGGCACAATTTGTGGTATCCGAGGTTTTCTGCTCTTTGTGGTGGTTGGTGAGCATTTACGGCACCCATCTTGGACACAATTTGTGGTACTCGAGGTTTCTTCGCTCCTTGTGGTGGTCGGTGAGCATTTCCGGCACCCACCTTGGACACAATTTGTGGTACTCGAGGTTTCTTTGCTCCTTGTGGTGGTCAGTGAGCATTTCCGGCACCCGCCTTGGACACAATTTGTGATATCCAAGGTTTCTTGCTCTCTGTGGTGGTCGGTGAGCTTTCCGGACAACAGATGTACCAATTTAACAAAAAAAACAGAACTCAAATCGGAACGATGGGAGCGCCACACGGTGGTTATTCCGGGAACTTTTTGTTCAAGGTAGTATACAAACATTGGTAAGATTAAGGTCATTTAAAAATAAAATCGTTTCCTGAAGTCCGTATATAGTGGCAGGAACACAGGAACACTTCCTTGTAGATGATATCAGTCTGTAGTAGCGCCTGCCAGTATTTGTCTTCTCGTCTAAATACCTGGGTAATCATGAATGTTGGCAACCGTAGTATCCACGCCACCCATGCAAGATATCCCGCAGCCTTAGGGATACTACCTTGAACAAAAAGTTCCCGGAATAACCACCGTGTGGCGCTCCCATCGTTCCGATTTGAGTTCTGTTTTTTTTGTTAAATTGGTACATCTGTTGTTGATATTCCCTTTAAATCTTAGTGTCATAACTTGACATTTGCAAAAGTTACGTAGCCAAGAGTACATCTATCTCTGTGTGTGTTGGCGATTTTTTACAATTGCAGAAATGGATTTAAATTTGCAACAACGAACTTTTATTAAATTTTGCCAAAAAAACGGATTTAGTGGCGCACGGACGTTGGAAATGTTGGAAAAGTGTTTCGGCAACGATTCTCTAAAAAAACGGTCGTTTACCAGTGGCACGAGCGGTTCAGAAGTGGTCGTGAGTCAATCGAAGATGATGAACGCAGTGGCAGACCATCGACATCGAAAGTCGGTGAAAAAATTGATAAAGTAAAAGAAATGTTGGTCAATAACCGCAAATTAACCATCAGAGAAAAAAAGCGGAGGACTTGAACATTGCCTATGGATCCGCCCAAGACATTGTGGTAAATGATTTGGGTTTCCGTCGTGTAGCAGCAAAGTTGGTGGCAAATGATCTCAATTTCATGCAAAAAAGAGACCGTGTTGACGTCGCAAAAGACATGATTTGCGAGGCTGAATCCGATCCCACATTCATCAAAAGGATCCTTACTGGAGACGAGACGTGGGTTTATGAGTACGACACGCAATCCAGACATCAGGCAAGTGAATGGCGTTCACCAAATGAGCCGAGACCAAAAAAACCACGTCGTTTTCAGTCAAAAAAGAAGGCAATGCTGACGGTTTTCATGGATTACGACGGTGTAGTGCATCATGAATTTTTGCCAGAAGGCCAGACAGTAAACAAAGAGTATTATTTGGGCGTTATGAGACGTTTGCATGAAGCAATTCGCCGAAAGAGACCAGAAATCGCCGCACAGTGCGTCGAGACCGTCGCACAGTGCTATCATTATTCGTAATTTTTTGACGAAAAATGCAACAAATACCACCCAACAGCCACCGAATTCACCTGATTTGGCTCCCTGTGACTTCTTTCTGTTCAATCGAGTTAAAAAAAACCATTACGGGGAACGCGTTTTAGCAGCCGAGAGGAAGTAATGGAAAAATCGCAGGAAGCACTGATGGACATACCGAAAACCGAATATAAAAAATGTTTCGAGGATTGGATCAAGCGCTGGCATAAGTGTGTTGCAGTCGATGGGGATTACTTTGAAGGGGACAATATAGATTTAGATGAATAAACTTGTATTTTTAATTTTCTGAATAAATTCCGGGAACTTTTTGATCAAGGTAGTATACCATAGAATTTCCAGTGGTGGAAATTTACGGGAATTTGATAAAATGCGCTCTGCAAATCGATTTCTATCATGCAACTATTTCTTGGAATTTGCGCAACTGCCCTGGCAGGGCCCAGGAGGGAGAACTTAGGTTTACGGACGTATGGGGTCCAGGGGCTAAGGTCCTGTATAAACCGGAAATTTCTGTCTGGTTTTGGAATTGTGAAGCACCAAAATGAGCATTTTACACTCCACTTAACAATTATTCCCGCACTTAAGAATCTATTGATGAAACTAGTACTTTGGCAGCGGCTTCTTGGTCCGGATGGCCAGGAGGTACATCTCCATTAAGGCCAGTTCTTCATCCACAGCAGCTCAACACGCGGTCTCCATTGCGAGCAAAGTGTGGATTCGGACGGAGTTAAAAACGTGGTATAGAAAGCAGGATTCCTTGTATTACTATTTGTACCACCTCCATGCCGAACTCAGCCATAAACTCCATCCTGCCGAATTTTGTGTCTTCGATGATCGAGTGAGGTCCCTCGCAGTGGCTATTGCCGGTAAAAAATGTGCCGTGATTAACAATAAGCTTTTACGGCTCACCGGTGTTAACCAAGATTCTTCCGTCAGTGATCCATCTCCCCAGCATGTTATCCCGAATTTCAATTAAACAAATCGGTAGAATTAAATCCGCAATTATCA
Organism: Hetaerina titia; assembly: GCA_037158775.1. Lineage (NCBI taxonomy): Eukaryota > Metazoa > Arthropoda > Insecta > Odonata > Calopterygidae > Hetaerina > Hetaerina titia. Next base: position 3,052,975 of record JAVFHJ010000014.1, on the reverse strand, counting down.
GGAACCCACGCAATGACAGCCATGGAGGGAACATTCAAACAAGTTCACGTTTGTTATAAATGGAGGCATGATGGTATAACGCATGCAAGAAAGTTAGTTGAGGTCGACAAATCAACTTCCTCAGTTCGGTTGGGCAGTTTTCGGCATGTCACCGGCACAATTTGCAACACCGTGCGCAAATACTCACGGATATAAGCAATCCTCTCCATCCGTCAGAATCTCAGACTGGTCCGACTCTTCGCTCTGCCCTGTCGAATCCAAACTGTGGAACCCTGTGCTTGGAAGCGCGCCGTACAAGTGCCGTGGGGCTTCGCTGCTTCCGGTACAACCAGGAAGTGTGGAGAGAAGGAGAAACAAAGGGAGAAATTAATTGGACGTGTGGCCACTGCGCTGGACGGTGGTTAAACACTTAAAAACGTTTCCAACGTGATGGTAGAATGGTTTGGCGTACCTGAACCATTCAACATTTTCCCTTTACTTAATTCACTACTACGGCATATACTAATTAGAATTACATCAGCAAGTAATTAACGGTCAGAGGGTACTTTGAAAGCAGTCTCCTCCTCAACTTTAATGGCCATGACACAGATTATAACCCTGCTAACTATAGCTAGTTGCCTGAGACCCAATAATGAGACGTCTGTGCTTAGGCAGACCGTCAAGCTGTGCGTACGGTGTTATATATGTTAAGTCTCTGTATTTGTCCTTTGTTTAAACTGTTTGTCGTAGAGAATGGAAATTGAGGAAATCACTGAGCAACGAATCAACATATCAAGCTTTTTTGGTGAAGTGCGGTGGTAAAAGTTATCGAGAAATTACTGAGAAATGTACTGGACAGCTGTTTATACGGTGATAATGCACTGAATAAGAAAACATCCGTCTTCAAAGTGGATTGAGCGTCTTAAAAAGATGGCAAACGAGACAAGACAGGCCAAGACGGATGGATGATGCAAGGCCTTTAAAAGACCCTCAAACCACCTCTTGTGTTGACATACGGCAACATTGATCGTGTGTGCAATGGTCCATTGTCCTCCTCCTTACCAATGATCGTAGTCATATTAAAACTGTCCGTAGAACGATATCTGAAGAATAGTGAACTGAATTTAGAATGGAAAATCAACAGTGCAAACACACTACTAATACTATTCCACTATCTTAACATATTATAAGATGGATGGATGGATCAATGGACCATAATGACACCATGCACCTGCACACTGATTCATTAAGAGCATTGATTGAATTAATCGCCAGTTTAATAATATTCAGTGAACCTTGTAGATCCATTGATCATCATTCCTCCTCCTTACATTCTTATTCTTATAGATCTCCTCTCGCCCCCTTTGCGACTACTTTTCTCCAAATTCCCATTTAAATGTGATTAATTGGGGATTACATATGCATATATATATATATATATATATATATATATATATATATATATATATATATATATATATATATATATATATATATATATATATATATATATATATATATATATATATATATATATATCTAACTGGGTGGTGTACATTAGATGTGTGGAAGACACAATAATAATAATAATAGAGCAAGAAACAAGGGACGATATTGAATATATTAAATAAAAAGAGAGCCTATATATATATATATGTATAAAACTACTGCTGTCGCTGCTTAAAGGAGGACTTCCATCTGAGGGTGCTTCACTATTAAACATTAGTGGAATGGAATTAAGAAGAAGATGGAATAATAATAAGAAGGCATAGCATTATTACGAATGAATGAATGGAGAGTACTTTGAAGAAGAATAGGGGAGACGACGACAAAACTATCTTCAATTGTAGTAGACTACCACTGAATTTAAAAGAGCGGAATAGAGTTTATAATGGTCCAATTCATTATCTGTACTCATATAATTATTATAAAATTCAAAGGAGTTGGGAGTGAAATGGTTAAACCAGAGTTAAATCCATAGTTTCCCATCCATTATTACCAAAAATACACTCAATTCGAATTGATACGCCATCTTTTGTGCCAGCTGGCAGAAAACATAGGAGCAGACCTCTCCAGTTCGAAGCCGTTAACTGGAAACTCACGTCAAACATATATGGGCCTACAAGAAAAGCTGAGAGAATCTACAGAACACTTTCTGGCACAGCAACCAAAACCAAGCAGAGTGACAGGCTTTTACTGACCAATGTTGAAAACTGGAGGCTGGGAATCAGTTCATATATCTACGAGATGTGTTCAAAACATAACGAGAATATTTTCATTTCACTTTGGGCTTGGGGAGTGTCCGATTGTCAAACTTTTTCCTATTATTATGTTGGTATGCATGCCTCTGAAGTATGATATAAAACTTTCAGCTGTTTTCATTTGTGGACTCTGTGTCTGTGACTAAGCCACTTAAAGGCTAAAGACGTGTTTTAATGAGCTCGAAGCGATTTTCGTTTGTTGAAAGAAATGGATCGAAGAATTTGTATCATCAAATTTTGCGTAAAAAATTAAATAAAATGTAAAACAAAGTGCGAGTGTGTGAAATGTTGAAATTAAAAGGTAACTAAAATGGTGTGAGTCTGCTATGAGTATAATCAAGAGTTTACTACGAGTGGTATATAAGCGTCGTGTTTCCAAGAAGAAGGCCGTGAAGACCTTAAAAGATGAAGACGGACGCAATCAGACGCCCCAGCACATCAACAATCGATGGAAACGTGGATTAAAAGTGAAGTAAGAAATGGTTATTAATGAACGATCGCCGAATCACAATTAGAGAGAGGTCGCTTATTGGATGAATGAATGATAGAAGTTGGCGATATATATATCGATTGTATCATTGGATCATGACATCACTTCCAATTTCTTGGGTATGAAACATGGCGTGGCAGCGAAATTAGTCCCAAAATGGCTTCTGCACCAATGCACCAGCTCACACACACTTCGATTGCTTGTTCGTGAGTGTTTGGCCAAAAGCAATACTGTACATACGATGTATGTAGCCCCAGCCTCCTCCATATTCCCCCAAGATGTGGATTATCTCCGTGTGTTTGACTTTTTCCCATATTTCCTATTGAAATTAAGAGAACCTTAAGAAGGGAGGGCCGTCGTCTTACAACAGCCGTAGATGACATTAGAAGCGCATCGCTGAAAGAACTAAAGGCTGCTATATCTCAAAGATCGAGAGTTTGAGAGAAGTGTGTTTAAGGGGGGATTGGAAGAAGCGCTGGCGCACAAGTAAGTGCATTAATCTCCAAATTGGGGACTACTTTGAAAGGTGGACAAACATCAATTGTACGAGAATAAATATGCATATTATTGTCTGAAATATTAAAATTCCCGTTAATATAATAAACACACCTTGTATGTATATAACTTCATTATCCAATGATAAACGAAAATGGCACACCAACCTAAATGCTTTGGCACGTCCCAGAATCAGCAAAGTTAGAAGCTATTTCAAAGGAAACCTGGCACATAAAAACCCGGCGAGTCTCTGCAACCGTTATCATCAATGGTATGAGAGAGGGGTTGCGGTTTCTGCTAGATTTTTAAGGATCTCACACGCAACTAACTCTGGCACAGGAGAGTGAGTGGAGGAGGTTGCTTGAGGGACGCCGGAAACCGTGGTTCATTAGCTCACCTGAAGGCCGATCCCCTCGGGTTGTAACTGCTGTGTGGTGCTTGTGGCGTGCTCGACGATGCTCTGGTGCTCATCCTGCAGGCCTGCGACGAGGAGGCTGAGGAGAGCGTCGCGGTCGTCGATAGCTGCGCAAAAGATGAGTTGAGCGCCATGGTGCTCTGGTGGAATGAGGAGGATGAACCGCCAAGGGACGGATGGCGCTGGTGGAGGGGAGAGGGGGAGGGCGAACCGGAACTGCGGGACGCCGAACGGACGGTCTCGAACACCTTCCGGTAGTGTGGCCTGCGGAACAAACCCCGCGGGTCAGTAACACAACGATAGTATCCACAAACGCAACAGGAATAACACTGACATCTATTCAATTAGTACATTTCGTGGCTTTGAAAATTGTTAAAATAACGAATCTAGACATTTTCTCCTAATTCCACAGAAATGTTTATTACGTAAACCTCTTCAGGAGAACTCACGGATATTGTTAAATATTAATCTTTCGGAGAAACGTCAAAGTCTACATTTTATCACATAACATTTCGGGAAACCTTGCGTTTTGTCTGTCTATTGCAACAATATTCAAGAGACAGATTACTCCCATGTTAAACTATTAATCTGTTTTAACGTTTTCCACTCAGATGTCGAGTGTGACACGGTAAGCAACAACGGCAGCAGCTCGTATGTCGAGCCACACTTGACACATGAGTTTCACCGTGAGGGGAATTGGGATTCTCGTCCATATTTTCCAGTAACTTCACTTGTAATCATCTGCATGAAAGGACAAGTGAAGTAAGGCTCAATTAATAGCATGGCTTGTTTTATAAATGAATAGTATCGACCCATAATGTCATCATCGACGGAAATGCCGTCTCCAAAGGATGCCACCACCTACACAGATGTTTGTTGTCATCTCTTTGCTGTGCTGTAAGTTCTTTTTGCCCTTCATTACTATCGGAAGTCGGCTAAATGCAAAGCAATGCCTTTGAGAGAAAATCTGTGTCCGTAAAAAAGATCGCCAGGATGTAAAGTCACCTCAGTCAGGTGTACCGTAGAGTTCATTGCTTTCTAGTTTGGACTCTTTCATTTCCTTTTCTCCCCAATGTCAGCTGTCTCGTCAAACGTTCTTTCTCCTATCTATTGCATTATCAGGAATCTTGAGTAGGAGGGTGTAAATTCATGTATATTGCACAAAGAATGTCAACTGAGAAAAAATGAAAAACCGATCTCGCATGCGAAATTTATTACGAAACTAGTCGAAGACGATCTCGTTGGAGAATTCCAAGAGGTGTCACAGACTTCCAAGGGTTAGATGATTACCATCCACAAATATTAGGGCAACGTTTAGATGGGAAACTCCATATAATAACACCTCTCCCTAACTGAAAAACATAAAGATTGTGTGGTTTGCTCTAACCTTGCTGGCATTTTGAAGAATGGAATGAACGGAGGCGGGAGAGGACATTGAACAAGGGTTTGTCTTGTTGCGCAAAGGCAACCTATTGCCAGGGCAGGCCTGGAAACGTATTAGTATCCAGTTTGCGTGCTATGTCCAAACAAAAACCAAACTCAAACAGACTACCGTACAGAAGGAACGATTCGACCGCCCTCATTGTTTTTATTGGCACACGGCATGGGTGCCATTTGCAAATTCCACACTTACGCTTTTGGCGAGACCTCAGACGACATGTGTATGCCAGAATCCAGGCTGAGGCCGTAATTAAGCGAAGACTCCAGCTCCAGGGCAATGGAGTCTCCATACTGCCCCTGGAGGCTGTGGTGCGTGGTGACTGGTGGGGCGAGGTAGCGGGTGCCAGCGAGCGCCGACGGTAACTCCTTCTGACGCACCTTTCGTAGATTCTCCTGCGCTTCGGTCAGCAAGCACATCACCTCGCCATAGCGCTCCTGGCCATCAAAAGAGCACAGCAAAGGTGGAAACCAGTTAAAGAAAGTTTAGTTGTCATTGACATAAAAACTGTTTCGTTATTAACAATAATGATTACACAAAATAACAACTGCAAAACTTATATAAATGGTAATCTTTCCCTTTCGTTAACTTGTTTCCGTTTAAACTTCTCCACACAAGTAAGGTATTGTTCTAAAGTGCCATTCGCAGGCTTACAGAAAAACATAACTTTGTTTAAAAGATGCCAACGTTTACTTAACAAGCATTGTCTTAATTTCTGAAGTGAAATAAAAACATCATGGAAGATCTTGCAGTTGCCATGGCGATGTTGATGTTTACATATTTGTGTCAACAGCACATATATACAAAATATAATTTTTATCTCTCTTTATTAATTAAAGAAATTCCCCCACACAAGTCAGGTATTGTTCTAAAGTGCCATTCTCAGGCTTTCAGAAAAACATAACTTTGTTTAAAAGCTGCCAGTGTTTACTCAACTAGTAGTGTCTTAAGTACTGAAGTGAACAAAAAATATGATGGTGGGTCCTGTGGTTGCCATGGTAACGATATTGTTTACACATGGCTGTTTACACATTTATATACTATTAGGTAATAACTCAACTAAGGTAGGTTTCTTGATGGACACAACTATAAGATAATTATTTTGTAACTCCAAACAAAACCCAATCCAGCAACCTAATCTACACCAGGTCTCTCTTTTCATCTCTGGGTACTTCCTTCCTCCCTTCATCCCCAATCTAAGACATCCCTATCCTGTTCCTGTCCTTTCCTCGCTTGCCCAAAATTCTCCCCTCTATTACGGTCTTCTTCAACATCCCACTACTGCCGATCAATACTCCCTTCATCCAACTTTCATCTGCCTCCATAGGATTTCTCTCAACAAACCTCTCTCCTCACCCACCATCTCCAGTACTTCCTCATTTGTTTTCCTTTCGGTCCATTTAACCTTCTCCATTCTTCTCCAAACCCACATTTCAAATGCCTCCAATCTACGTCTATCCTCCTGCTTCAGCGACCATGTTTCCGCGCCGTACATAGCTACGCTCCATATCAGAGTTTTTACGAGTCTTGTCTTAACATCCCTACTCAACGTCCCCGTCATCAACTCCCTCCTCCTTGAGAAAGCCTCCTTGCCTAATAGCGCAATTCTTCTCCTTACGTCCCTACTACTTTGACACTATGTTGGTACAAAACACTTCCAGATATACGTATATAAACTGTTCTATTTTGCTCTATTCTTTCCCTTCTCCTATTTCAATGTTTAGCTTAACCTTTTCCTCTCTTGGATAAAACCACAATAACCTTTGTTTTATTAATATTGATTCTCATCCCATATCTATCGCACTGAACCTCCAATTCACTCAGCAATGCTTGCAACCCCTTGGACGACTGACAAACCAAACACTGGTCATCAAATCAATCCTAACCGATTTCACACGAATTCTCCTCCGACTTTCATTCCTATCATCTCCACAGTTCTTCCCATAATGCCTCCTTAATCATTTCCTCCACATATACGTTGAACAGCACCGGTGATAATGGACACCCCATGCCTTACACCTCTTCCTAACACTGCCCATCCGGACTCTCCGTTCCCCACTCGCACCTGATAGCAGTCTGATAGACATGTACATGTTGCAGATCAGTCTCCTGTCCCCATTCCAATCCATTCCTATTTTCTGCAATACACGCATTAATTTTTAACATGTATGTATGTATGTGTGTATATATATATATATATATATATATATATATATATATAGAAACACACACATACATAATAATAGTACATAGTAATTCAAATAAATGTTTTGGTTTTTAGAGCAAGGATAATCACATATTATTTAATGTCATTGTAAACTCACGCAAAAATTTTACAATAAAACCGACGGAAATAGGACTTAAATTAACGTTTACTTGCTATTCCTTCCGTGATTAATTTTGATTAATTTAAGCAGAAAAAAGTGATGTTATTTCCAATTTTTTGGGAAATTTTTTTATTAAAGATTAAGAGATCTGGTCGCTTTTGAAGATGATCAAACCCCCACGGCCTCTCACCTTGAAATCTGCGAGCTCTGTCGTCAGTCGGTCTTGGTTCTCCTTGGTGATCAGTACGAGGGAAGTCAGCTCCTCATTCTCGTGCCGAAGCTTTGGCGCCACCGTGGAATTAGAGCAAACAACAGCCATTTTGGGAAATTATAATTCTGAGAGCAGAAATACAGAGTTTACCAGAATATACCAACACACATAAATGGATATGTAGAGGCAATAGTGGGATGAGGTGCTGAAATCTGAGCTCGGATGGATTCTTATTTGGGATTTGGGTACTCGTAATAGTGAATATATTTAGACAAAACCCCTTTTTGGTTAATAAAGCAAAAGGGAACGTACTACGGCCGAATGAATGCAATGAATACAAATTACCCAAAGCCGTACTCTTGGGGGCACTAGTTAGGGGACACGGGGGAGGGTGCAAAGAATAAGGATAACAAATACGAATACTATACCCACGTACACTGCATCACAGTGTACTCCCTTTTCCGTATTCCTAGTCTATGTGAAGGGTCCCTGCCGTTGGGTTAAAGCCCCGTAAACCCTGAGTGCGTGCGTGTTTGTGACTTGCAACGGTCAATTTGCACTGCAAATACCGAAGTGAGGGAGTGTATGCCGTTCCTTTACTATTTCTATCTTTACGTCTGTCTGAGTGAAGGGTACCTGCCGTTGGGTTAAATTCCCCGTAAACCCTGAGTGCGTGTGTGTTTGTGACTTGCAAAGGTCAATTTGTACTGCATATACCGGAGTGAAGGAGTGCGTGTGGTTTTGTTTGCCTTGTCTGAGTGTGTGGTCCCTGGCGAGGGGTTTCTTCCCCCGTAAACCCTGAGTGCGTGTGTGTTTGCGACTTGCGACGGTCAATCTGTACTGCATATACCGGAGTGAAGGAGTGCGTGTGGTTTTGTTTGCCTTGTCTGAGTGTGTGGTCCCTGGCGAGGGGTTTTTTCCCACGTAAACCCTGAGTGCGTGTGTGTTTGTGACTTGCAACGGTCAATTTGCACTGCAAATACCGGAGTGAGAGAGTGTGTGGAGTTTTGTTATCCTTATTCTTTGCACCCTCCCCCGTGTCCCCTAACTAGTGCCCCCAAGAGTACGGCTTTGGGTAATTTGTATTCATTGCTCCCTTTTTGGCCCTCGCATGTCGAGAGTGACTCGACACTGTTATCAACAACGGCAGCAGCTCGTATGTCGAGCCACACTCGGCACGGAGTTTCACCACGAGGGGAATTGGGATTCTCGTCCATATTCCCCAATAACTTCACTTGTAATCATCTGCATGAAAGGACAAGTGAAGTAAGGCTCAATTAATAGCATGGCTTGTTTTATAAACGAATAGTATCGACCCATAATGTCATCGTCGACTTACGACTTGAGATTTACGCCATTTTTCGAGTGATTTTCGGTCCATTTCATCGAGAAAAATCCACTTCCAACTCAATTAGACAATTACGAAATTATCGGCGAACGTTTAACGAGAAGGAAACTCGTATGACAGCTAATAATAATTGAATTGATTTAATAATTGAATGAATGATTGAACATTAACCTTACTCCATTGTGTAAATTTAGATACGATGGCTCGTATAATGGACACGATTACATATTGAGTACATTTATACACAATTTACCACCTTCAGTTTACAATTGTTAGAGAGAAAACACTAATGTTATAATGTCAACTCTTAAGAATTACGTCCCGGGATTACGTTATATGAAGGAACATTGGGTCAGCTGACATTTCAAGACGTAACCCGAGGCATACTACCTTGAACTAAAAGTTCCCGGAATAACCACCGAGTGGCGCTCGCATCGTTCCGATTTGAGTTCTGTTTTTTTGTTCAATTGGTACATCTGTTGTTGATATTCCCTTTAAATCTTAGTGTCATAACTTGACATTTGCAAAGTTACGTAGCCAAGAGTACATCTATCTCTGTGTGTGTTGGCGATTTTTTACAATTGCAGAAATGGATTTAAATTTGCAACAACGAACTTGTATTAAATTTTGCGTAAAAAACGGATTTAGTGGCGCACGGACGTTGGAAATGTTGGAAAAGTGTTTCGGCAACGATTCTCTAAAAAAAACGGTCGTTTACCAGTGGCACGAGCGGTTCAGAAGTGGTCGTGAGTCAATCGAAGATGATGAACGCAGTGGCAGACCATCGACATCGAAAGTCGGTGGAAAAATTGATAAAGTAAAAGAAATGTTGGTCAATAATCGCAAATTAACCATCAGAGAAATAGCGGAGGACTTGAACATTGCCTATGGATCCGCCCAAGACATTGTGGTTAATGATTTGGGTTTCCGTCGTGTAGCAGCAAAGTTGGTGCCAAAAGACCTCAATTTCATGCAAAAAAGAGACCGTGTTGACGTCGCAAAAGACATGATTTGCGAGGCTGAATCCGATCTCACATTCATCAAAAGGATCATTACTGGAGACGAGACGTAGGTTTATGAGTACGACACGCAATCCAGACATCAGGCAAGTGAATGGCATTCACCAAATGAGCCCAGACCAAAAAAACCACGTCGTTTTCAGTCAAAAAGGAAGGCAATGCTGACGGTTTTCATGGATTACAACGGTGTAGTGCATCATGAATTTTTGCCAGAAGGCCAGACAGTAAACAAAGAGTATTATTTGGGCGTTATGAGACGTTTGCGTGAAGCAATTCGCCGAAAGAGACCAGAAATCGTCGCACAGTGCGTCGAGACCGTCGCACAGTGCTATCATTATTCGTAATTTTTTGACGCAAAATGCAACAAATACCATCCAACAGCCACCGAATTCACCTGATTTGGCTCCCTGTGACTTCTTTCTGTTCAATCGAGTTAAAAAACCATTACAGGGAACGCGTTTTAGCAGCCGAGAGGAAGTAATGGAAAAATCGCAGGAAGCACTGATGGACATACCGAAAACCGAATATAAAAAATGTTTCGAGGATTGGATCAAGCGCTGGCATAAGTGTGTTGCAGTCGATGGGGATTACTTTGAAGGGGACAATATAGATTTAGATGAATAAACTTGTATTTTTAATTTTCTGAATAAAATCCGGGAACTTTTTGATCAAGGTAGTATGCTTTGAAATATCTGTACAGACTCTTGGCTGCTGGATTCGAATGTTTGGGCACTCGCAATTAGTGAATATATTTTGAAGAAACCCCTTTTTTTGCAAATTTTTTCTAGCTCCCTAGGGTGGTGGCCCCAATGGGGGGTCTCCTAATCATCGAAAAAACCAGAATTACCGTAAAAAAATTATTCCCGAGCAATCCATTGTACTAAGAGTTCCGAAAAAATTCACTAACGTACATTAACAATGTCCGGAAAGATTCTCAATTTTTAATCCAGATTCTTTAAATCAAAATTGAGCTCACGGACAAATTCATTTGAAATTTTGCAAAGTTATTTTCGGTTAGGTCGGTTTAATTTTTGGCAAACGTCTAAATAGCAATCATTGTTTCGGGTTTTTCCTTTAGACGGCAATTACAATAGACATTCGGCCCGGAGACGGCATATACAATAGACAATAAAACATTAACTACGCACGCACATGAATTCTATTGCCTATTGTTTGTTTTCTAGCAGACATATATAGTTGGATACAATTGAAAAAATGGGTTTTCTTTTGGGAATTTTGGGGATCTTCCGATTTGAGAGAGAAAATGGCAAATCTAATCCTGTCATTCAAAGGAACTGTACGAAAATTACACGATAAATAATCATTGTTTAAGAGTTTGCCAAAAATTATCCACACGGCCCAGAAAATTTCCGTGAAACATTCAAATATCTTCCTTCTGAGCTCAATTTCGATGTAAGAAAAGAGTAATCAGAAAATCAAAATGTTTACGGACATAATTGTCTACGTTCGTGAATTTTATCAGATATATTTCAAAGGATCGCTTGGGAAAATTTCTTTTCTGCAAATTTGCATTTTTTTGCAATAGGAGACCCGTTTAGGGCCACCCCTAGGGAGCTTATTCTAGGGGTTTATCCTAAATATATTCACCATTACGAAGGCCCAAATATTAGAATCCAGCAGCCGAGAGTGCATAATTTCAAACCATTATCTTATTATCCAGTCGCCATATAGCCTTTATGCATTAATTTAAACAATTGTGTGTTATCGAAATTGCGCGGCGATTGCTTGGGCCTCACCTGTTTGACCTGGAGCTCCGAGCTGGCCAGTTTGTTCACCATGCTGTCCACCTCCACCCTCTGGCGCCCTCCCTCGTTGCGCACCCGCTCCAGCTCCTCCGAAAGCAGACGACTCTCCTCACTTGCGCTCACTGTACCACGCAAGAGAAAGAAAACATACTGTACACACTTTGGCATTTTTATGTGTCTGTGTTTGTAAAAATGTCAATATACATATGTCTATATATATATATATATATATATATATATATATATATATATATATATATATATATATATATATATATACAGTCTGACCTGAAGAAGGCCTCGGAGTAGGCCGAAAGCTTAAATCATCTACAGTGTGAGTGTCCTTTTACTTGTTATCTGTTTTATTCTGTGTTCTATTGTGCCGTCCAAAAGTGATATTGCTCTCATGAGTACTTCCGCATCATCGATATATATATATATATATATATATATATATATATATATATATATATATATATATATATATATGTATATATATATATATATATATATATATATATATGTATATATATATATATATATATATATATATATATATATATATATATGTATAAACTTGGAAAAGACGCTCTCCGGCGATGCACAAACACACAAACACTAACACAAAAAACACCACACACATAGAAACATAAAAGAAGGACACTTACATTGGATATTTACGTTTCGACGGCACGGCCGTCGTCATCAGAATCGACGGCCGTTCGTCGAAACGTAAATATCCAATGTAAGTGTCCTTCTTTTATGTTTCTATGTGTGTGGTGTTTTTTGTATATATATATATATATATATATATATATCAATGATGCGGAAGTACTCACGAGAGCAATATCACTTTTGGATATATATATATATTGTTATATGGTTTTATATATAACCATAAACACAGTAATCAACCCGAAGGTCGGTTTAGTAGGTGATGGTAGAGCTCACCCATGTACCAAGCCCGACGGCGTGTGAATATTCACACATCAGGGTAGGGAGGCCAGTTTCTTTCCCTGTGCCGGTTATGATTTCCCAGGAAGATCTGGTACCCGAAAAATCAACTAGCTTGGGTGGAGCTGCAGGTGCCCAAAGTGCTTTGCCCGGGAATCGAACCCCGGACCCTCTGGTCAGCAGTCCAACGCTCTACCCGCTAGACCACCGCAACCCACGGTTTTATATATATATATGGTTTTATATATATATATATATATATATATATATATACATATAAAACCATAAACACAGTAATCAACCCGAAGGTCGGTTTAGTAGGTGATGGTAGAGCTCACCCATGTACCAAGCCCGACAGCGTGTGAATATTCACACATCAGGGTAGGGGGGCCAGTTCCTTTCCCTGTGCCGGTTATGGTTTCCCAGGAAGATCTGGTACCCAAAAATTCAACTAGCTCGGGTGGAGCCGCAGGTGCCCAGGGCCTTGCCCGGGAATTGAACCCGGGACCCTCCAGTCAGCAGTCCAACGCTCTACCCACTAGACCACCGTAACGATGATGCCCCCCCAGCCTCCTCAATATTCGCCAGATGTGGATTATCTCCGTGTTTGACTTTTTCCCATATTTCCTATTGAAATTAAGAGAACCTTAAGAAGGGAGGGCCGTCGTCTTACAACAGCCGTAGATGACAATAAAAGCGCATCGCTCAAAGAACTAAAGGCTGCCATATATCTCAAAGATCGAGAGTTTGAGAGAAGTGTGTTTAAGGGGGGATTGGACCAAGCACTGGCGTACAAGAGTGCATTAATCTCCAAATGGGGACCACTTTGAAAGGTGGACAACATCAATTCTATAAGAATAAATATGAATGAATATTATTATTGTCCGAAATATTAATATTCCCGTTAATGTTAGAACACACCTTGTATTTCAACTTCCATTTTCACCCCTATTCTTATCTCTTAAATCCCAGTCCCTATCATTCTACATTCTTTCCTATTTTTCTCCTCATCCCGTCCCCACATTCAACCCTTCATAAGCCCTCGACCAACAGACCCTACGTCTCACCGAGCACTTTACTTTAGCACCCGATTCTTTCTTCCCTTCGCCCACGTTCCAACCGCCACCGTCCCCTTCTCCACTACTCATCCCACAGGCTTTCCTTCCTTTAATTATTTTCTTAATTTTCCCACTGGTATTCTGACCAATGAAATTGTGTCGCAAGTGGAACAATGACTGCGATGTTGATGGTCGATTGACGATTAATGGTCTGGCTGTGAAGTTCGTTCTGCTATACTTGATTCTTGTTCTTTGTAAAAGGATTTGTCGGCTGCTATGAAATTCATCGGGAGTTATTATGCCTAGTCTATGGACCTACACAGTTATGAGTGGATAAAGAATGGTTTGAACAATGGTGCCGTGGTTTTAAAAATGGACGAACAAATGTCCACAAAGACGAAGAGCAAAGTGGCAGACCCATTGGTATTCTGATGACCGATTAAATTGTTTCGCAAGTGGAACAAAAACTGCGATGTGATCGTTGATTGACAATTAATGGCCTGGCTGAACAATTTCCTTAACTTGGACGCACTACTGTCTACAATATTGTTACGGAAAACCTCGGATACCACAAATTGTGTCCAAGGTGGGTGCCGTGAATGCTCACCGACCACCACAAAGAGGAAAGAAACCTCGGATACCACAAATTGTGTCCAAGGTGGGTGCCGTGAATGCTCACCGACCATCACAGAGAGCAAAGAAACCTCGGATACCACAAATTGTGTGCAAGGTGGGTACCGAAAATGCTCACCAATTACCTCAGAGAGGAAGAAACCTCGAATACCACAAATTGTGTCCAAGGTGGGTGCCGTGAATGCTCACCAACCACCACAAAGAGCAAAGAAACCTCGGATACCACAAATTGTGTGCAAGGTGGGTGCCGTGAATGCTCACCAACCACCACAAAGAGCAAAGAAACCTCGGATACCACAAATTGTGCCCAAGGGGGTTGCCGTGAATGCTCACCGACCACCACAAGGAACAAAGAATGTCCAGTGGACGAGAGTTTATGGTCCAACAAGATGGAGATGAAGAGACCTTTAACGACTACTTCCTCATCTTGCACTTGAAACAGTGGCACAGGGGGACAATGTTCTTCGAAACCAAAGAGGAACTCTAAAGAATGGCGTTGTCAATAGGTTGGTCAATTCTCAGGGTGCGAGCTTCTATGCAGAGGGGTTAAAGAAAGAAGCTGGTTGCAGTGGTACAGTGATAAATGCTTGGAAGTGAACGGAGATTATATTAGAGAGAGAAGTGAAGTGGGTTTGTAGCCAACTAAAAGTGACAATAAAACGGGTTTCGTATGAGTATATTAATTCGTATGATTAATTAATTGTATAATAATTTAAACTCTGAAATATTTAATTGCTTATTCTTCTGTTGCTCATGTAGGGATTGTCCTCGGTGGTTTATTGACAATAACTCATTGAGGTATAAGAATGTTCTTATACATAAATAATTGCTAATCGTCTTTGCTCTACAGTTATATTCTGTTTAGCTAATGTTTCATTTGAGCGTTTGTCTAGTCGTAGTTTATTTATTAATAAGGATTTAATCAATCTTATACATAGTATAAGTTCATGGGGATTTTTGCTTTGTTCTTCAAACGTGGCTGCTCCTTCAACTTTAAAATTGTTGGTGGAAATTAGTATGCTTAAAAGAATCAATCCCTGAAGTTGGTACTGTATTGGTACGATGTTAAAAAAAGGGGTTGCAAGCATTGCTGAGTGAATTGGAGGTTCAGTGCGATAGATATGGGATGAGAATCAATATTAATAAAACAAAGCTTATTGTGGTTTAAACCAAGAAAGGAAAAAGCTAAGCTAAATATTAAAATAGGATAGGGGAAAGAATAGAGCAGAATAGAACAGTTTATGTACGTATCTCTGGAAGTGCTTTGGACCAACACGGTGTCAAAGTAGTATTGGGGACGTAAGGAGAAGAAGAATTGCGCTGTATTAGGTTTAAAGAGGCTTCCACACACAATAAGGAGGAGGGAGTTGAAGTACTAGGGACGTTGGGTTGTTAGTAAGATGTTTAAGACAAAAGACTCGCGTAAGAATACACCTTAAATATGGATCATAGCTATGTGTGGCTATGGAAACGTGGTTGTCATTGATAAGCAGGAGGATAGGATAGGATGGACGTAGATTGGAGGCCATTTGAGAGAGAGAGAGAGAGAGATGTGGGTGTGTTGTGAAGAATGTAAGGAGGATGTGAAATGGACAGAAAGAAAAAGGAATTAGCAAATGAGGGGAAGTGTAGCTAGGAATGGTGGGCGAGGAGAGGGGTTTGTTCGGAGAAATCCTAATTGGAGGCAGATGAAAGATGGATGAAAGGCGTATTGAGCAGCAATATTGGGATGTAGAAGAAGGTAATAGAGGGGAGAATGTTAATGGCAAACGAGAAAAGGGCAGGAACAGGATAGGGATGTTGGACGGGATGAAGGGAGGAAGGAAGTACACCGAGATGAAGAGAGGGAGTTGATGTATAGAGTAGGTTGCTGGATTGGGTTTTGTTTGGAGTTACAAAATATTTATTTGATAGTTGTGTCCATCCAAAAACCTAGCTTAATCGGTAGATTACCTATTGAACTTTGAAATGTGGATGTGGAGAAGAATGGAGAAGGTGAAATGGACCGAAAGGAAAACAAATGAGGAAGTACTGGAGATGGTGGGGGAGGAGAGGGGTTTGTTGAGAGAAATCCTATGGAGGCAGATGAAAAATGGATGAAGGGTTCTATTGATCGGCAGTAGTGGGATGTTGAAGAAGACTGTAATAGAGGGGAGAATGTTGGGCAAGCGAGGAAAGGGCAGGAACAGGAGATTGGGATGTCTTAGATAGGGGATGAAGGGAGGAAGGAAGTACATAGAGATGAAAAGAGAGACCTTATGTAGAGTAGGTTGCTGGATTGGGTTTTGTTTGGAGTTACAAAATATTTATTTGATAGTTGTGTCCATCCAAAAACCTAGCTTAATCGGTAGATTACCTAATAAAATAAATATCCACGTGCAGTCACCTAACCTGTACGTTAATACTTATTGTGTGTTGAACTGACTCCTGGGTGTTTTCGACTACAAGCATTCTGGTTCCTTATCGTTCTTGGAAAAAATGACCCAATTTTAAACCTTTCAGTCTTGCACAGTCTAATCTGTCTAATCTAACATATTCGTGACCCCTTCGACGGTAATAATAGATGGTAAGGGTTCGTATTGTCTCCTTGATGTCATCGGTAAAAGGGCCCATCTTTAAATGTTTTTAATAAGTTTAATCTATATTTTAAACGCCGCTTGTTTATTTGATAGTTGTGTCCATCCAAAAACCTACCTTAACCAGTAGATTACCTAATAAAACTCAGCATGGTAGGATTTTCTCACTTAATATTTTTTTTTAGGTAATCTACCGGTTAAGGTAGGTTTTTGGATGTAAAGGATGGAGTGGAGATGAAATTGGATGTTTTGGATCAAGTAAACATTTTGTGACTCCCCACCTAGCAAACTAATCTATATCAGGTCCCTCTTCATCTCGGTGTACTTCTTTCCTCCCTTCATCCCGTCCAACATCCCTATCCTGTTCCTACCCTTACCTCGCTTGCCCAACATTCTCCCCTCTATTACCCTCTTCAACATTCCACTACCGCTCAATACGCCCTTCATCCATCTTTCATCTGTCTCCAATAGGATTTCTCTCAACAAACCCCTCTCCTTCCCCACCATTTCTAGTACTTCCTCATTTGTTTTCCTTTCGGTCCATTTCACCTTCTCCATTCTTCTCCACACCCACATTTCAAAAGCCTCCAATCTACGTCTATCCTCCTGCTTCAGCGACCACGTTTCCGCGCCGTACATAGCTACGCTCCATATCAGAGTTTTTACGAGTCTTGTCTTAACATCCCTACTCAACGTCCCCGTCATCAACTCCCTCCTCCTTGAGAAAGCCTCCTTGCCTAGCGCAATTCTTCTCCTTACGTCCCTACCACTTTGACCGTGTTGGTCCAAAACACTTCCGAGATATGTAAACTGTTCCACCTGCTCTATTTTTTACCCGCCTATTTTAATATTTAGCTTAGCCTTTTTCTTTCTGGAAAATCGCATAACCTTTGTTTTACTAATATTGATTCTCATCCCATATTTATCGCACTGAACCTCCAATTCACTCAACAATGCTTGCAACCCCTTGGCTGACTGAGCAACTAATGCTTGGTCATCAGCAAACCTAACCGATTTTACGAATTCTCCTCCGACTTTCATTCCTACCTCCAGTTCTTCCCATAATGCCTCTTTAATCATTTCCTCCACATATACGTTGAACAGCACCGGTGATAATGGGCACCCCATGCCTTACACCTCTTCCTAACACTGCCCATCCGGACTCTCCGTTCCCCACTCGCACCTGAGCAGTCTGAGACATGTACAGGTTGCGGATCAGTCTCCTGTCCCTAATCCAATCCATTCCTATTTTCTGCAATACACGCATTAATTTTTCCCAATTCACTCTATCAAATGCTTTTTCGAAATCTACAAAACAGGCAAAAACGTCCTGATTGTATTCTATATTCCTCTCGACTAGTGATCTCATTACTGCAATAGCATCACGCGTACCTCACTTATATATATATATATATATATATATATATATATATATATATATATATATATAATTCTGGGGCTTTTCGTGAGTAATTATTATTATTGATATATTGACATCCATTGTAAGATGTATTCCGAATATCTTTGGTGGCCAAACCACCTTTGTCGGAGGAGAGACAGAAGGAATACCTCTATCCAGCCTTCTTCAATTGTTATATTTACATATAATGCTTTTGTATACAACCGCTATTGCAAACTCTAAGTGTTAAATTATTATTTGCACCGATTTTAGACATCAGAGGTCATATCCGCACGCAATACGACCCCTTGCGTATTGCATCACAGCTCACCTAGCTGTTGTTTGACTCCCTCCACCAGTTTCGCCTCCTCCTCCTCGACACGTTGCGTGTCCCTCGCCAGCTGGCTCGCCTCGACGCGCAAGGACTTGTTCTCGTCCTCCAGCCACGCAATGCGCCTCTTGAGCAGCTCGACGCTCGCCCTTGCGCTGGTTCGCCCGGAGAGGTGGTGCGCGGGGATTGGTGGCATCGTCCCGCAAGATGGGGACACAAGGGGTGATGCGTGATCATGCAGACTTCCTGCGC
Organism: Hetaerina titia; assembly: GCA_037158775.1. NCBI lineage: Eukaryota > Metazoa > Arthropoda > Insecta > Odonata > Calopterygidae > Hetaerina > Hetaerina titia. The sequence goes on along the minus strand of JAVFHJ010000014.1, from coordinate 3,034,023 downwards.
AAGGGATTAAACAAGATACATTGAGAAAATTTGGCAGCATTCAAAACACTTGTATAAGTTCACATTAAAACCTTGTGCTACAGAAAACCATGCAAAGTGCATATTCAGGAGCTTGCGCAGGTATTTTGAGTCTTGCGCATGCCTTTCGGTCAACTTACCATCTTCGTCGGAGGTGAGAGCGTGCAATAGTTGTGTCTTCTGCTGCAGTTCGTGGGTCAGTTGCGTGTTCTCGTCGTGCGCAGATCTCAACTCCACTTCTAAATTCGCAAGGCGTGCTTTAAGGCCCTGGTTCTGGTCCAAAAGCTCCTTGCCAATGCGCGCCGTCAGCTCCAAATCCTTCTCTTTCTGCGCAACGGGAGAGCAAAGCATTGCGCAAGCAAATCATCAGTGGACAGTCACAACTATGCGCAAACTGATGTCTCAATATGACATTTTTAACCATTGACAATACTTCATTAATATGCCATTAATTTTCCAAAATCATGGCAGCTGTTGTCAATATTGACAATACTATTGACATGTCAATAGAGTAAACGTGCTGCACAAACTGCTAATACACTGATGTGCCTCACTCTGACATTTTTAGCCACTGACGATACTTCGGAAGACAGTAAACATTACGAAAGGCTATTAATATTTCCAAAAAATCGTAGCTGATGTCAATATTGACAATACTATGGACATGTCAACAGAGAAAACATGCTGCACAAACTGCTAATACACTGATGTGCCTCAATATGGCATTTTTAGCCACTGACAATACTCCGAAAGACAGTAAAAATTACAAAAGGCCATTCTTTTTTTCCAAAAAAATCGTACCTGATGTCAATATTGGCAAAACCATTGACATGTCAATAGAAAAAACATGCTGCACAAACTGCTAATACCCCCGATGTGCCTCAATATGACATTTTTAGCCACTGACAATACTCCGGAAGACGGTAAACATTAAAAAAAGTTCATTAATATTTCCAAAAAAATCGTAGCTGATGTCAATATTGACAATGCTATTGACATGTCAATAGAGAAAACGTGCTAATACGGCTTCCACAATGACACCAACCTTTCTGTTGGCATATCAGTTTGAATGATGTCAGTGAAACGGCAGTAAAATTAGAAAAATATAGTTCATGATGTCAATACGAAGATAATTGGGCAATGTCAATGCCATATATAATAGGAATAATATCTCCATAAAGTCAATGGACTACGCTCAATAATTATTAACAAAAAAGCCACCGTAAACATTAGCAATTTTTTTAATGACAATAGACAATAGGGCAATATTTATCATACTATGTTACCAACGATACGACAATATGGTTGCCAAAAATTACAGTAACAAATACGGATGATATTGGCTTTATGTTTACCGAATAATGATACATAGTTAATGTGACAACATACCTGATAACGTCAATATGACAACATTGTCAATAAAGTTATCATGGCAATTGGTTTAATCTGATCGTGCAATTTGCTGAATTTCATTGAGATAGTCAATCACCGGGAACATGTGGAAGACAATATAAACCAAAATGAAAGTTTTTAATGGCCGCAGTTCGCGTAACTATTGGACAGAACTAGTATGATCGATAACGCTTATTTTCCCGGTTAATAGTCGCCAATTTGGCGTATCACTTTTGAAATTCGATTTCTCCTTAATATTGACTGCCAATACGTTGCTGAGCGGATATATAGTATAATTCACACGACTACATTTGTAAAAGCAAGACACTTACCTCCTCGAGTAGTCTTGATACTGCCTCAATGTCATTATAAGTTCGGGTCATCTGGTTAACTCTATTTGCGCATAGGACTGAAAAGGGAGAAGAAGATTGATAAAGAGAGAGAGGTATTAATTAATTAATCGTCCGAAAACCATTATTTAAAACCAAAACACCATACAGAAGATCGGGAAACAAAAACCAAATATGGCGATTTCATTATCAATAAATCAGGTTATTTTAAAAATAAGATCGATCACTAATTGTAAAAACAATATACTTGCACATTTATAACAACAATGATGCAACTCGGTACTATACTTGTGCTGAACTTTATAAACATTACTAACACGATTGACAATTTTCGACTAAACACAAACTTACAAGCCTACAATGGTCACCGGGACACGTTAATTTAACAAATACATACATTTAAACATAGCGCAGAATAACAAAACATTGAGCGGAACATTAAACACACAATTCACCAACATTGAACACATTTCGAAGCCGTGATGTACCGATATTTTCAAACAAAACATAATATTCACTTGTACCAACCGTCATCATTGCTCGTCACCCATGTTATGCTACATATAAACAACTCCTTATCAACGGTTGTTAACATAAATAAGTACCGATTTTGTTTTATCAACACATCTATTTATCAATACATCAGTTTATACATTGATTTCTTGTTTATTTAATATTTTAGCGAACTAAATCTACAATAACAAGATTATTATTTGGATTAATTAAATTATGTTTTTGAAATATGTATCCTAGGTTGACATGGCGATCCGTCAACAGCAGCAGACGTAACGAAAAGAGATGACAAACGGTATATTTATGCGAACATGTCTCTGTACGAATGGTGAAAAGTGTAAAATTCGAATAAATAAACAGATTAAACGGAAAAAAACAGTCATTAAGTGTGGAAGGCCATGCAGATGACGAAACATGCAACGGGAAATACAGATTAAATAAGTGAAAACCTTACCTCAGCCAATTATGGTTTCGACTTTCAACTCTCTGCATTCGTTCGCAGGTTTGTAAGATCGTATTTTAAAAGTATCGGTAGCAATTCTTCCCAGACGTGCATTTCGTGAAGTGTTGAATTCATATGACCGTCGGTTAAGCGTGCGAATGATCACAGAACATATTATTTTGCCGAAAACGAAATACGAGTTTAGGCCGAAAACTAATGCACACATGCTAGTAGACCACAAACCATATTAAATTCGGAAGCACTCCTGGTCTGGGCTTGTGGAAGTAACATTCCCACTCAACACGCATGCGCAGCTCTGAGGTCGTTACATTCATCCAGTGTATTTCGAGCTGTCTTTCTCTCTCGAACTGTGAAACCGATGACCGAATTATCAACTATTTTTTTAGTCGTGTTTACGTAGTCAAGTCGCCATTTTTTGCTTGGTGACAGTAAATTTGGAAAATAAATTAGGTTTTTATGCATTAAAACTAACATATCACGTCACAAAAATGATAAGAGGACTTGCACACACGTATTTATAATTAGAGAGACAACGTTAATGCCGTGATTGGTTGAAATCGGCGATAACTCGAGTGATATTTCGATTTTTATTAGACGATGTTTATAATGTTTACAATTAGAGCTGCGTTTTTCCATGAGAACATATTGATATATTACAAACGGTTTAATTACTAAACCAGTTGATCTAAAACCAGTTGATAATGAATTAACCATTTATCCGAATAAAAAAAGAAGACTACATTACGCAAGACATGCCAAACACTTAAATTCACATTAAAATATAAATAATTAATCCTTAAAACCTCATAACGATAAAAGTTCCAACAGAAAATTAAGAAAAATGTAAATCGTTCCTTCAATAAACTAATACACAACGTCTATTACATTTCATTAATTTAACATTTGTCAACAAATTCAAACACGACTAATCATCGCGTTGCTATGGGTGACGTAACTGTTTACACAAACTCCAAACATTCTCGTCTCCAGGGGAAAAATGGCGTCTTCAATACGGTAAAAACACGTTTAATAAATAAATGTCCAATGGATTTATTTTTTCGCGAATTTTATTAATTTTATGTAAACGGTTTATTGCAAAAAGGCATATCCAAGAGGACAAAACCACAAATATCCCCAAAATACAATGTTCAGTATGCAGAATAAAGCAAAACATCGATATTGGTGTTCACTTCGATGCGTTTTTGAACAATACGAACGATACATCGGTATCACCAAAGCAAAAACAGTTAATCAATAGTTACGAAAATGAAAATTTTATTCATATTCGACACACCAGGTAAAAATACGAGATGTGTTCAAAAATTAACGGGAATATTTTCATTTCGCGTGCTTGGAGAGTCTGATTGTCAAACTTTTTCCTATTATTATGTTGGTATACATGCCCCTGAAGTATGATACAAAACTTTCTAGCTGTTTTCATTGCGGACTTTGTGTCTGTGACTAAGCCACTTAGAGGTTAGAGACGTGTTTTAATGAGCTCGAATGAATTGCATTAATCTCCAAATGGGGACTACTTCGAAAGGTGACCATCACATTGAAAGGTGACATCAATTGTATTAAGAATAAATAAATGAATATCATTGCCCGAAAAATTGAAATTCCCGTTAATTTTTTGAACACACCTCGAGTGTGTGTAAAACCTTTGGAAATGGTAAAAAATTGTAACTTTGGTGGTGAATAAATCGATATTTCTTTTATATCGATGTCGGATATCGACTTTTGTAGTAAATATCGTAAACCACAGTGGTACCAACCGTTCGATTACGCAATAATAAATGGATTACTGTCAGGAAAGACCATAAATTATGGAATAACTTGCCAAATTACTCAAAGTTACAAAATTTATCCGATATCGTATCGTTTACGGCAATCACCGCAGTTATTGATCGATCTTTCGCTCCCAACCAGTCGTTATAACAACCGCACGACATTAATACGAGAATCTATTAATCCTAATCTTTTCCAGGGTTAAAAGCACTTTCGATGACATTCAGTGAATGCCTAACTACGTCACTGTTGTTGATAAAACCCACTTTCCTACCCCATAGCAACGGCAGCGGACCGTTATACACGCAACTAACCTTGGGAGCGAGTCTATAACTGTGCGGTTGTCTAGCGCGGGCCGTTACCAACCTCAAAACACATGTATCGTACATATTAGCATACATTTATCCATGCACTCCTAGTCTGGGCATGTGGAAGTAACATTCCCCCGATCGAAATTAACTTCAGAAGCAATCCTTTTGGCATGTGAAAGAGACTTTCCCTACAACGAAATGAGTACCAGAAGCACTCCTGGTCTGGGCATGTGGAAGCAACATTCTCCATATCAGTATGAGCTTCAGAAGCTATCCAGGTGGCATGTGAAAGTCACATTCATCCTCAACAAAATCACCTCTAAGAAGCACTCCTGGTCTGGGCATGTGGAAGTAACATTCCCTTGATCGAAATGAGCTTCACAAGCAATCCTGTTTTACGCCAAAGAGACATTCCCCCCCTCAACAAAATTATTCCAGAAGCACTCCTGTAATGGCGATGTGGAAGTAGCATTCCTTACACCGATCGCAAATGACCTTCAGAAGCACTCGTGGTCCGGACATGCGGAAGTAACATTTCCCCCATTGAAATTACCTTCAGAAGCATCCTGGCCTGGGCATGTGGAAGTAACATTCCCCCTAACAAAATGAGCTTCAGAAGCACTCTTGCTGCCATATGAAAGTGACTTTCCCTTCACCAAAATGACCATTAGAAGCACTACCAGTCAGAGCATGTGGAAGTAACATTCCCCCCCATCAAAATGAGCTTTAAGAGGCAATCTTTTTGACATGTGAAAGAGGCTCCCTTCAGAAAAATGGCCAATCGAAGCACTACCAGTCAGGGCATGTGGAAGTAACATTCCCAAGCAATCCTGTCGGTAAGTGAAAGAGCTGAACTCCTCCCCTCAACTAAATGACCTTCAGATGCACTTATGATCTGGGAAGTGGAAGTAACATTCCCTCCCATTGAAATCAGCATCAGAAGCACTTCTGATGGCATGTGAAAGTATCATTCCCACCACTACAAACTGACCTACACAAGCTCTCCTGGTCCGGGCATGTGGAAGTAACATTCCCTTCAACAAAATGACATTCAGAAGCACTGCTTGTCTGGGCATTTGGAAGTAACATTCCTCACATGGAAATGAACCTCAGAAGCAATCCTGTTGGTAAGTGAAAGAGCTGAACTTCCCCCTGAACTTAATGGCCTTCAGATGCACTTATGGTCTGGGAATGTGGAAGTAACATTCCCTCCCATTGAAATCAGCTTCAGAAGCACTCCTGATGGCACGTGAAAGAGACTTTTCCCTCCTCAACGAAATGACCTTCAGAGTCACTCCTGGACCGGGCATGTGGAAGTAACATTCCACCCCATGGAAATGAGCTTCAGAAGCACTCCTTTTGGCATGTGAAAGTGACTTTCCCTTCAACGCAATGACCATCAGAAGCACTCCTGGTCTGGGCATGTGGAAGTAACATTCCCATCCACCGAAATGAGCCTCAGAGGCACTCCTGTTGTCATGTGAAAGAGACCTTCCCTCCAACAAAATGACCTTCAGAATCACTCATTGTCCTGGCATGTGGAAGTAACATTCCCTCCCATTGAAATGAACTTCAGAAGCAGTCCTGATGGCAAGTGAAAGTATCATTCCCACCTCTACAGAGTGACTTACAGAAGTTCTCCTGGTCCGGGCAAGTGGAAGTAACATTCCACCATAACACGCATGCGCTGGTTTCAGTTTTGAGTGATATCGCCGGTCACGTTGAATCAACTCTCCGGAACGCGTGCGAGTTTCATTTTTTTAATGCGTATTCCTCTGTTCTTTTGTTCGATATCTCCATCTCGCTAATACGTGGTGGGGCGGAGGTGTATCCCCAGTTTCAAAAACTCACTGAAGAGAGCGCAGATGAATTAGCGGCGTGGGAATTGCGGCGTTAGCTGGGGGAAAGGTTGCAATTCACATTAGTCACCATGCAGTGGTGTGTGCAAGAACCAAGGGGGTGACGTAGAAACGTTCTTTTCAGAACAATGACAGCGTTGTGGCGACGCAGAAGGCAAATGTGCGTTTCCAACACTTGAAATGTCTTCCAGTAGTTTCACGACATGTTTTGATTCAGTTACATCAATGATTTAATGATAAATGAATGTTGACTAATGTAATTAATAGGCATTATTCTGTAACTCACACAAAACAAAACGATTTGATGTTATTCCCGCGTTGTCATGCGAAACGAACAATGTTTACGCCGTTGCAACAACAAACGGAAACGCCCACGTGCGCTCTAAGTAAACAAAACATGGTTTTTGTTAACGAAACAACAATGTTAGTCAGGCAACAACACTAATCATTAAACGAACTCAAGTTATGTTTTATTCCGATGCGTTTATCAGACACAAACAGATACCAACACGCCGGCGTCGTAGCCATGACACCCACAAAACTTTCCAATGGCGTCCTCCTCCTTCGCTTCGAATGTTTGGACGTCCATTTCTATATTAAACAACAGTTTGTTTGAAACTTGATTGCGTTTTCCTGAAAGCTTATGAATGGCACTTTAGATTGATGTACTATTTGTCCTAATTGTCCAAGGGATAGCTGGAAAACTGGAGGGAAAAACATCGCTTGGTTTTTTGGATTTTCTTTTACACAAAACAAAACTAATAGGTCTCGTTAATAACTTCCAATCGGATTAGGTGGACGTTGAATCCAATTTTTTTTAAGATTTTGCCATTTTTAATGGAGAAAAACAGCCGCCTGTACAACTGGAAAACGCATGTGTGTAAAATTAAAATTTCTCAAAATCCAAAATGGCCGACCCTTCGCATACTCCTATGGCGTTGTAAAATAATTGTAAAATAATAAAATTAGCGCATAAAATACGCAATTATGTCTCTGGAACCAATGTGGGCAACGTTTCAAAGCGAAACCCACACTCTATTACCATTTAAAATAGCCTGTTCCTGAACCATTTCTCTCCGATGTTGATTTCAAGTGATTCCAGGCCACGGCCCTGTTTGCCAACGACCCTCCAGCGGTTCCAGGGATGTGTTTACCTTCCAGAATAAGCTCCTCGTCCATGTTGGTTCCAGCGTCCTCCACGGCAAAGTCTTCATCATATTCATACATGTCCTCATCAACTTCATCCAGCCCGGAGTCGGCGCTCAGGCCAGGAAAGTCCAGCGCTGGAGCGGCTGGAAGGTCAGCGGCGTTCCGTACACGCCTCTGGACTGCTCCCTCGACCCCGGGTGCCTCGTAGACACCGTACGAGTGACCCCCGGACGACCCTATCGACGAATCCCTACTTCTGGATGGGAAGCGAGCCGCTCCGAGGTCATCAGTGACGTCGCCGAACTCCCCGACCAATTTGAAGCGTCCCCCGTTGTTTAGGACGTAAGGCCCTGCGTCTTCGTACCCAAAGGTCCCTTCCCTCAAGCCGGGGGACCCCCCGCGGGCCCCGTGCAGCGTTGCCAAGCGATCGAGGCCGATGTCGTCCGAAACATCTCCGAATTCCCCGTAAAACCTCTCTCGAGGGATCTGGCAACACTGTATCTCATCCAACTTCGCCCTGGACAAACAGCTGAACTCGCCGTTTGCTTCCAGGTGCATGTTCCGGCTGGAATTGGCGTCTATAGACTGGGAGAAGGACACCCCCGAGTCTTGTGATATCAAACGGGATATTTCCGAGTTTTCCTCTTCGTTTCTGTGGCCCAAGATGGCGTTCGGCTCTTTCCGGTTAACATCGAAAATGTTCTGTCCATCCCGGCCGACTTCGGAACAGTTCGGGTGTGTTTGTTCAACTTCGGGAACTTCCGATTGAAATCGGGCATCGTCGGTGACGTTCGGGTAACTTCGACCAACTTCGTGACCATTCGTTCTTGATCCTTTATCTTCGTAAACGTTCGGGAGGTGCGATTTTGTGTTTGGATTGTTTGGGATTGGTTCGGGAACGGGTTCCTCGACCGCTACTGCTTCGGACGAGTCTACTGTGCCTAATTTCGCCCGGGAGACTTCTTCAGATGGGAAGAATAAAACTTGGCTCTTCACGGAATCCGGACTGGCTGCACTGGAACCACTCTCGCATGCCTCGGCCACAGAAATACTATCACAGACTATAAACTCAGACGACGCGGCGACGCCATCTTGAGGGACGACAGCGCCGCCACGGCTTCCGGAGCAAGCACTGCTGGGAAGAAGACCTACGTCACCACCGAGCCTTGTGACGTCACCGTGGTCCCTAGCACCGTTTGCACGCTTCCCAAGAGCGGTGTTGCCATTTTCAACCTTCTGGTTTGGCGACACCGCACCCTGGGACCTTCTCAAGGCTCCAGGTGATCCTCCAGGGCCTGCTGGAGTGAATATCGCGTTGATTCCTTCGTTTACACGCCTTTTAACGGCCGGAGGGGTGCCAACCTTTGGGAGATTTTTCCTCGCCGGTTTGACCGGCTTCTCTTTGCCGGTGGGCACCCCTGCCGGTCGCCTAGACGGCGTTGACGTTACCATGACACCCTCCTCGTCCTCCTCGAAACTGAAATGCCTCTCTAGTTTGGGTGTTTGTGCCCTGGCAGGGCTGCCAACCTTAGAATCAACATAAGAGATCGACTTCTGTCTATCGGGACTTTGGGAGGCAGTGCCGCCAACCTTTGGGGACCTCCGCGGAGGGGATGACGTCACCGCGGGCCTAACAGTCTTGCCAACCGAACGGTGGGGACTTTCAGGCGCCTGTTTCGCCGGCGGGACAGTGTTGCCAAATCTCTGGGGTAATGTGTTCGTTCTACCGTCACTACTGGTCGTGCTCTCCCTACCCTTGACCTTTGACACGTCCTGGTTGCCCTGTTTACGCGATTGGCTGTTGCTGGGTACGGTACCCTTCATACCGGCTGCCCTCCGGCGTTGCCAACCTCCGCGCCTTAAAGCCCTCTCTCTCTACCCACAATTCCCATCGCCGCCGTCATACCTGCGAATAGGAGAGAGAGAAGGAGAAAGTTGGCAACACTGCGGCAGCGGTTTTTTATTGTTTTTTGATTCTGTTTTTTCTATCAAACCTATCCAAAAAAATCTTACGATACTCAATATCCGACAACAATACTTTACCATAGCAACAGATATAAACAGAAATCAACAATGGCAAACATAGTGTTTTTTTGTTTCTTTGGGAGGAGGGGCAGGGGAAAGGTTTTGGGACACATTGATGGTCTATTTACATCTTGACATATTTACAGAAGCTACCCTAGACAACCGTATCCATAGCAACATAAAGAACAAATGAACAAAGAAAGTTTGCACACCTAATTAGGCGAAACTCACGACGAATTTCGACTTTCATATGTTTTCCTAGTTTTTCGACTTTCAAATGTTTTCCTAGTTTTTTTCGACTTTCATATGTTTTCCCATATTTTTCGACTTTCATATGTTTTCTTACTTTTTCAGCCGTCAAATGTTTCCCTAGTTTTTCGACGTTTAACTGTTTTCTCAATTTTTAGACTTTCAAATGTTTTCCCAGGGTTTCGACTTACAACTGTTTTCCTAGTTTTCAACTTTCAACTGTTATTTACCTTTTTTTTTGAATGTAATTACTATTCATTTGGTTTGCAAATAAACAAAAGAATGCCGCGAACAGCGGAACAACCGAATATTTTTTTCCAATCCGTTCACAACAGATATTTACATTATATAAACAAATGAACCGTTTCCTTGACAACGGCAACGGCGAAAGCCGAAAATTACGGATTACTTATTTCAACCTTCAGCTGTTTTCTTTAGCTAATTTAAACAACTGTTTTCAATGATAAAGTAATTTACATAACCTTTTACATGCATGTAAAATATATATTGTGTAGAAATAAACAAAACGATGACACGAACAGCAGAACAGTTGAATAACATTTCGAAAACCGTGCGTGGTGATTTAGAAAAAAAAACAAACAAATGATGGTTTTTTTCGCTACCATGGCGACGGTGAACATGGGAGAACGAAATTCAACTGTCAAATGTTTTTCACTGTCTGTAAAACTGGCTTTTAATTGCTAAAACAATTCTAAGAACCTATAAATTGTATTTGTAATGTCTTCTATTAACATATAAACAAAACAATGGCTCGAATAATGTGCTTACTTCGAACAACTGAATAGCATTTCGAAGCCGTGCGTAGTAAATATATCACATAAAACAAACAAATTTATATTTACATAAAACAAACAAATGAACGGTTTCCTTGGCAACCATGACGACGAAATTAATGTCGACGAATGATAAACAAAATTATTTTAACGGAAATCGTTTCAGCCCGAGTCTTTTTCAGACGCTAAAATGTCGGAGAAGGACAACCATAGCAACCGTGTCAATATTTACAATAGCAATTCGTATCTTCAAATGTAAATATTGCGGCATATATTTATAAATACGCCAAAGGTATGAAAAGTTATGGAAAAATTGCCGATAATAGTGCATTTTAGAACCATAAGCACCATATGGGGGGGCGGCGGTGAAGGAGGAGGTTATGGAGGGGGAAAGGGAGGCCAGAGGGGAGCGGAGATGGAATAAGGAGGATGCGGAAATAGTAACAAGCGACACAGAAAACTAACAATTCATCCACAGATCCCACAACACCCATGACCAAGGCATCAACTCACCAAGTCATCATAAGGGCTTGACAAGTCAAAACACAGGACAAGGATGACAAAATGTATGCGGATGAATAAATTGTCCCACCACCTCGCAAGAAACAAATCCACCTCCATCCACCCCAGCCCCACCCCCCCATTTAGTCAACGACATTGAGACCCGGATGTTGATAGGCTTTCATCCACCCCAGCCCCACCCCCCATTTAGTGAACGACATTGAGACCCGGATGTTGATAGGCTTTAAACAGCCATATAAATACCAATTCCATTGTTTTTAGTTTTATAGGGTTATCGGATGGGGGAAGGGATGCTTACATTGAAACATTGTAACAGTGGTTGAAGGGGGTGTTGTGGTGGGAGGCATGTTTTGGGATTGGAAGACCCGCGGATGGGGAAGAGGGTTCACAGGGGTGAAGGAGGCCTCTCCCACCACCTGTTCCCCGCTCCGCTTTCTCCCCCACCACATATCCCTCCTTCACCCCTCCCCCACTACCTGTTTTTTCCCCTCTCCCTCGTCCCCTATTTTCTCTGCACCAAGTACCCTTTTCCTCAGTAATATCTTATCTTCCGAAGAAGACGGAGCTCGAGTCCGTCGAAATTATCAAGATATTATTGTGAGTGTTTTTTCATGTGTTCTCGTGCTGTGTGTTACTGTCTAAGTTTTTTATTCAACACTTCCGTGTTACTTCGAAGAAATCATCTATATATATATATATATATATATATATATATATATATATATATATATATATATATATATATATATATATATATTCAAAACCTACCCTAACCGGTAAAACGTTTTAATCAATCAAGCCTATCTTAAAATTGATATTATGTAAGGTTTGCCACACATGACATCACAAGCGAACCCACATAATCCTTCGCTTTCCATTTTCCAAATCCCCTTCCTAATTCTCCGACACCCCTTTTTACACCACAAATGACGTCACTCATTCCTTGGACAGACATATACTCACTCAAGTGAAACCAGACCTTCATATTATTCGGATCGTTCCACAGCGTCGTGTACAGTGTTGTCAGATCGTGGCGGGCGTCCATCAATTCACGGAGGCTGTGTTTCAGAGTAGAAGGGGAGATCTGGCAACCACAAGGCAACCATTGTTCCTCCGCCACCCAAAATTCCGTTTCCATGGAGCTATCCGCGGTCTCGTAGACCTCGCTACGCCTTCTACTCACACCCTCCAGTCGTCCGGCAACGTCGCAATCGTCAAAAACACTGCAAGACGCGGCAACGCCGCATAAACTAGTGGCGAGTGTATATTCCTCCGAGTCGCTGGCTCCGGTTTCCATAGCAACGGGTCTACCACCTTCCCGGAAATCAGACTCGCACGTTATGTACACTTCGCTCCTCTTCCTCACGAGGTTGTACTTGGCAACACTGTCCGAATCCCCAATGGCTGCCTGGTACACGTCCTCAACGCTACTGTGCATGCGCGGTGACGTCACCTCCAGCGCGCGGGTGACGTCACCGCCGCCGGAGGACGAATCCACGTGTCTCCTGTGACGTCTGTGGTGGTGGTGATGTGCGGTGTTGCCGGATCTAGCGTCCCTGTGTTGAAAATCGGTCGGCGTTGGTCTCCTATGACGTCTGTCGCGATTAAAGAGGGAAAATTCTTTCCGGCGATGCGCAGAAAGATGCGCGTCGGATGCGATGTTGCCTGAGACCTTGTGGTCGTCAATTTCATCCCATCCGAAGACGATGACGTCATCCTCTTCGAAAACACCATCCTCCTCGTCCTCTTCATAGCCGTCGCCTTCCAGCTGGAACTCCAGCCCCGCCTCCAGTCCGGCGGTGCCGTACGGATACGCCGACGAAGCCATCCCGGACTTTTTGAACGCCTAAACAACAACTTGCTATATCTGGCAACACCGCCAAAAATGGATTTGACGTCCTCAAAATAGTCCTGCACGAACCGTCAACATCGCAAAAATAACTAATAATACCACGTGCATTCCTAAACATGAAAGAAATCCGGCAACACCGTCGTAGCACCGTAAGTGGCGGAAATGTGGCAACTTTAGGCGAGATGATGTCAAGGTTTAAATTGTTGACGGAGAGGTTTTTTTTTTGAGTTAGCTCAGTTGCCTCGGATACTATCTTTAATTTGTTGGCACGGGACCGAAACAGTGAACGGATGCTGTCACGAGGGTTGCTATGGCGACGGATAAACAACGCTATTTTGAAAATGGCGGACAGGATGGAAATTTTGAAATATGACCTCAGTTTACGAATTTTGGAATTCTTTCCCTGTTTTTTACGTACAAAACGGGGCGGTAAATATATTTATGGAAATTAAGTTAAAAAATTAATATAATTAAATGCAATTTTGCTGGTTACTATGAAGAAGAAAGTGTACAGGTCTATTTAGGTTTAAAATGTGACTTGGAATCAACAATTAGGGGCGTTTCTCAAACAATTAACAACAATATCCCGGTCGTGAGTTCTTTTATAAACGTTTCAAGCAAGAAAATTAATCGAAAAACTTAACATGGCCCGCGACGCCATTTTAAGACCACTGGTGAGGCCTAATTAAACTTAATTTAATCGACAAAAAACGTCTTTTATGATAATTAATGCAATTCTGCTTCGTGGAACACGAAACAGGATACGAAAGTTTAAAAAAAACCTTTAAAAAATCCAATTGTTGAATTGTACAAAAATTGGGCTTAAATCTGTTTAAATTATTACAGTTTTCGGGCGCCAATTGTCACCGTTTCCCGGGTGACTCACCATGGAAAGGAAAATAAACAGGTCTTGTAAACACGCATGCGAACTATAATAGTTTTCCTTATCTGGGCGTGATCTTAAAAACGTCGTATTGTAATTGTTTTCACCACAATTTGGACGCACTTATTTTGTTTTCAAGCCGTTAAAAAAACCAACAATTAGCACGACCTAAAAAACTTATCGCCAACCAAGAATCGGAACCAAGGATCACAAGGTTAAAGACGGACACTTTGACGGACTATGCGATCCCAGAGGCACTTGTTTCCAACACACACACTGTTCCGTCCTAAATTCACGATTTTTCCGTCTCCGTGGATAGCGTTGCCATGGGAGACAGTTCAATTGTTTGGACGCACGATCAATCACGTCATCTGTGGGGAATTTCTTCAAAGAATCTCCCGATGGACCACAATTCAACGGTGATTTTTCACACAAAATATATATCTTCGCTTATCGGTTCACAATTCAGTTTAAAAGTGGAAAATCCGTTACTCCATGGTCGAAAAATGGCGTCCAACCGTTCTCAAGTGAGTTCAAGATCGCAATGAAGCGTGCAGAGCGGCGGATAAGTCGAAGGAATAATCTTATCTCCGATATTTATTCATGTGACGTCTAAAGAAAGATATAATACCTCTGCGCACACATTAATACCCGGGGGGGAAAAAAGATTTCGGATCGCGATAGTCAACTGTCATTGCGGAAGGTGAAATTTAAAAAAAAAAATTGAAACTCGATAAAAAATAAGCGCTACCGATCGGAATCGGATAGAGATATGAGAAATTGACACGTCGGAGTGGAACGTCGCGCGTACTTTCGAACAAAAAGAGTTCAGCGTTGCGCAAAAACTAAATGTGGGGACGCTTGGGGGAGAGGGTTATAAATGGGAAAAAAATAAACAATGGATCTTATTCCTATCAACTCGTACGTGCGGGAAAAATCAATTGAGACGTGGATAAGAGACTGATCTTAAAGATTAAGACATTGAGACATTCCAAATTGAAACGTTAATTGAACTGCTGTTGAAATAGCCAAGGAAAACAAGAGATCCCATTAATATCGTCACGTGATTTGCGATTAATTGAGAATTACTCACAGAATTATGACTCAAAAAACGATTTGTCATCGTTCATCATCACCGAGGGTATAAAAAAATCTGTGGAGAAGTCCCAAGTCTTAATTTTTAGCATGGATATTAAATAGCTTCACGTTACAATTGGTGTGAAATCCACTTTGTGTAAGTACGTGTTGTATGTTTTCACGTAGTGAAGCCTGAAACAATTTGGCAACATACTACTCGGACAAACCCGGGTTTAAATGTTCACCGTCAAGATCAGCCAATCAGGATCACCCTAGGATGAGGTTTCAACTTCGAATATTCAGTCAGTGTGTTTGACAGAGTGAATTGGGTACTCGGAATTAATGAATTCATTGCAGATAGGATGGATAGGACGAGTTCCCAATTCGGCGCATTAAAATTTAATACTTAACGGTTAATTATGTCCGAAATGTAACGAAATTAAAGGGAATGTGGGATGAAAAAAAAATGACTGGTAAATATTCAAACGTGAACACGTCTCCCGTGGCAACGAGGCGAAAACGGGATATTGTTTTTTGTCGTTTAGAATATACAGTACCAGATGGGCCGATAAGTAAACGTGGATAATGGCCCGAAATTCAGTTTTTACGGGGATTTATCAATATATAAAGATTTATTGAATGCATGCTAATTATGTGGATTATGAATATACATAATGTATATATATATATATATATATATATATATATATATATATATATATATATATTCTCCTTTGCTTTGATAGAGTGAATTGGGAAAAATGATTGCGTGTATTGCAGAAAATAGGAATGGATTGGAATAGGGACAGGAGACTGATCCGCAACCTGTACATGTCTATCAGACTGCTATCAGGTGCGAGTGGGGAACGGAGAGTCCGGATGGGCAGTGTTAGGAAGAGAGGTGTAAGGCATGGGGTGTCCATTATCACCGGTGCTGTTCAACGTATATGTGGAGGAAATGATTAAAGAGGCATTATGGGAAGAACTGTAGAGATGATAGGAATGGAAGTCGGAGGGGAATTCGTGTAAAATCAATTAGGTTTGATTGGATGACCAAGCTTTGGTTGCTCAGTCAGCCAATGAAGGGGTTGCAAGCATTGTTGAGTGAATTGGAGGTTCAGTGCGATAGATATGGGATGAGAATCAATATTAATAAAACAATGGCTATTGTGGTTTTATCCAAGAGATAAGAAGGCTTCAGCTAAATATTAAAATAGGATAAGGGGAAAGAATAGAGCAGGTAGAACAGTTTACATATCTCGGAAGTGTTTTGGACCAATACGGTCAAAGTGGTAGGGACGTAAGGAGAAGAATTGCACTAGGCAAGGAGGCTTTCTCAAGGAGGAGGGAGTTGATGACGGGGACGTTGGGTAGGGATGTTAAGACAAGACTCGTAAAAACTCTGATATGGAGCGTAGCTATGTACGGCGCGGAAACGTGGTCGCTGAAGCAGGGGGATAGACGTAGATTGGAGGCTATTGTAGATATGTGGGTGTGGAGAAGAATGGAGAAGGTGAAATGGACCGAAAGGAAAACAAATGAGGAAGTACTAGAGATGGTGGGTGAGGAGAGGGGTTTGTTGAGAGAAATCCTATTGGAGGCAGATGAAAAATGGATGAAAGGCGTATTGAGCGGTAGTGGAATGTTGAAGAGGGTAATAGAGGGGAGAATGTTGGGCAAGCGAGGTAAGGGTAGGAACAGGATAGGGATGTTGGACGAGATGAAGGGAGGAAAGAAGTACACCGAGTTGAAGAGGGACCTGATATAGATTAGTTTGCTGGATTGGGTTTTGTTTGGAGTCACAAAATGTTTATTTGATAGTTGTGTCCATCAAAAAACCTACCTTAACCGGTAGATTACCTAATAATTATATATATATATATATATATATATATATATATATATATATATACATTGCGGGTAGCGGTGGTCTAGCGGGTAGAGCGTTGGACTGCTGACTACTGGAGGGTCCCGGGTTCGATTCCCGGGCAATTAGGCACTCTGTTTGCACCTGCGGCTCCACCCAAGCTAGTTGATTTTTAACAGGGTGTCAGATGTCTTCCTGGGAAACCATAACCGGCACAGGGAAAGGAACTGGCCCCCCTACCCTGATGTGTGAATATTCACACGCCGTCGGGCTTGGTACATGGGTGAGCTCTACCATGACCTACTAAACCGACCTTGTAAGGGTTGACAATTACTGTGTTTGTGGTTTTTTTATACATATATATGGTTTATATATATATATATATATATATGCATTATATATATCATTATATATATGCATTAATATATATATGCATTATATATATTATATTATTAATATATATGTATATATATCCATATATATATACATTCATATACACATATGTATATTCATATTTTTACATACATATATAATTATATTCTTGGGAATAATAATTGAGGTGGTTTCCCGTTGCCTCCCTCAGTGTTTTTAACGTGACACCATCACTTAATGGCCGCCCCACTGGGGTCAGACGCCTTTGCAGCCGATACATATATACATATATATATGTATATATACATATATATATATATATATATATATATATATAAAAAATAGGCGGGGCAAAAATAGAGCAGGTAGAACAGTTTACATATCTCGGAAGTGTTTTGGGCCAACACGGTCAAAGTGGTAGGGACGTAAGGAGAAGAACTGCGCTAGGCAAGGAGGCTTTCTCAAGGAGGAGGGAGTTGATGACAATGGGGACGTTGAGTAGGGATGTTAAGACAAGACTCGTAAAAACTCTGATATGGAGCGTAGCTATGTACGGCGCGGAAACGTGGTCGCTGAAGCAGGAGGATAGACGTAGATTGGAGGCTGTTGTAGATATGTGGGTGTGTTGTGAAGAATGTAAGGAGGATGTGAAATGGACCGAAAGAAGGAAAACAAATGAGGAAGTACTGGAGATGGTGGATGAGGAGAGGTAGATTACCTAATAATAATATTGTTAGGTAATCTACCGGTTAAGGTAGGTTTTTGTATAGACTCAAATTTCAAAAAAACATTCTGTAACTCCAAACAAAACCCAATCCAGCAACCTACTCTATACATCAACTCCCTCTCTTCATCTCTGTATGGACTTCCTTCCTCCCTTCATCCCCTATCTATAAGACATCCCCTATTCCTGCTCACTCCTCCTCTGCCACTTCTCTCCCCTCTATTACAGTCTTCTACTGCATCCCAATATCCTTTCCTCCCTTATTCCCCTATCTATAAGACATCGCCTACCCCCCTTATTTCTATCCCTACTCACTCCTCTTCTGCCATTAACATTATTCCCCCTCTATTACACTCTTCTTCTTCAAAATCCCACTCTAATAGGATTCCTCCCAACAAACCCCTCTCCTCGCCCACCCCAACACACACCCCACACCTTAGCTATACTACAATTCCCCTCATTTGCTAATTCCTTCTTCTTTCAGTCCATTTCACATCCTCCTTACATTCTTCACAACACACCCACTCATCTTTCTCTCTCTCTCAAATGGCCTCCAATCTACGTCTATCCTATCCTATCCTCCTGCTCTTCAATGACAACCACGTTTCCACGGCCACACATAGGCGCGGAAGCTATTATTCCTCCCTAATCAAAGTCCTCGTCAGCAACTCCCATTTATATATATATATATATCCTATCCCCTTTCCTTATACCTATATCTATGTTTGAATGAATATTTGTGCGCCGTATGGCGGGACTTCGTATTTGAATGTATATATATATATATATATATATATATATATATATATATATATATATATATAGTATACGTAAATGCAACGCTCTTTGACCGGGCATAGATCACTTGTCCATCACCTCCATTTCTGTTAATTGCATACATCTCCAGATAGATTGACCGATTGAGACACAGGAATAAATTCTCCATTCCTTATGAGATCGCACTCACCGCCCACTTATCATCGAGCAATTATCAGCTACTTCCCCAGCAATTGCGTCTCAGCCATTTCAAGAAAGAAGCCAGAAGATCCATTCCCCTTTGTCTAATCGCCCTTTGTCTCCTTATCACATCTCGGCCCACGCGTTCATTTCGCCATCATTCTTTTCCTCCTTCCTTTGTTTTTCCCGCTTGCGCAATCAATCCGTCCATTCGAATAACGGCGCGAGCAGAGCGGTCGCCTTGACGACGAAGCGATGACGTCACTCGATTTACGATCCGTCATTTTTCTCTGAATCGCTCTATCGGCGGTGTCGCGAACTCCATTAATTTGCAAAAGGGCAGCCATTCATGCATACTATTTCCAAATGGGAAGGTGAGTACTTATGTTCCACACTTCCTTGTACGCCATGAGATAGCGAACCTGGGAGGCCATTATGAGACGGAGAAAATTCTTGAAACCAGTACTCAAATGGCTCGCCTGGCTTCCTTATAATAAATGCTATATGTATATGAAACACTGTCAGTAACAAACAACATGAGAACACGTAAAAGGAACACTCAGACGTTATTTCTCGATATTGTCGACGGAATTGAGCTCCGCCTTCATCAGAAGATTAGTTAGGACTTTAACTTCACTAGTTGAGTCCTAAATACTCTTCTGATGAAGACGGAGCTTCATTCCGTCGAAATTATCAAGAAATAACAATGTGTGAGTGTTCCTTTTCTGTGTTCTCGTGCTGTGTGTTGCTGTCTAAGTTTTTTATTTAACACTTCCGTGTTACTTCGAAGAAATCATATATATATATATATATATATATATATATATATATATATATATATATATATATATATAATCTTGAAAATGACGCACTCCGGCGACGCACAAACACACAAACACTAGGTTAATAAATATTACACACACAGAAACATAAAAGAAGGACATTTACAGTAGATATTTACCTTTCGACGGCACGGCCGTCGTCATCAGATTCTGATGCCGTGCCGTCGAAACGTAAATATCTACTGTAAGTGTCCTTCTTTTATGTTTCTTTGTGTTTAATATTTATTAACCTAGAGTATATATATATATATATAAATGCGATTTTCCAGTAGGAAAATGGCTAAGTTGAACATTAAATTAGGAGATTTTGTGAGATCGGTGTTAGTTCCTATTCCGAAAAAGGCAAAGCGTACATCATGTGAGGATTACAGAACAATAAGTTTGATATCCCACGCAGCTAAAGTTATTCTCAGGATCATCAACAAAAGGGTAGAGAGCAAGGCAAATGATTATTACTTAGGGGATGATCAGTTTGGGTTCAGGAAGGGAAGAGGTACGCGTGATGCCATTGCAGTAATGAGATCACTAATCGAAACAGGAATATATGGAATACAATCAGGACGTATTTGCCTGTTTCGTATGATTATAGGAATAAGGCGTTTGATAGAGTGAATTGGGAAAACTAATGCGTGTATTGCAGAAAATAGGAATGGATTGGAATAGGGAGAGGAGACTGATCCGCAACCTGTACATGTCTATCAGATTGCTATCAGGTGCGAGTGGGGAACGGAGAGTCCGGATGGGCAGTGTTAGGAAGAGGTGTAAGGCATGGGGTGTCCATTATCATAGGTGATGTTCAATGTATATGTGGAGGAAATGATTAAGGAGGCATTATGGGAAGAACTGTAGAGATAATAGGAATGAAAGTCGGGAAAGGGGAATTCGTGTAAAATCGGTTAGGTTTGATTGGATGGCCAAGCATTAGTTGCTCAGAGGTCTCCTTTAGAGTATTCTGCCTATTATATAGTATATGCCCTCCCATGGACTACAACCTTGTCGTGGTGGAAGGGCTTGTGCTTACCGATGACCCCTAGAGCTGTGCTGGCGGGAGTAATAACAATTGCTCCTGGTAGGGTCAACCATGGTAGGAATATAAAACAATTACATATCAGGATAGATTATAACATGCTATAGATAACACGTTAAAAGCCGAAAGATCAAACAATCTACAATGTGAGTGTCCTTTTACGTGTTATATATTTTATGCTATGATATATATATATATATATATATATACATATTTTTATATTTTACTTAGACAGTAACACACAGCACGAGAACACATAAAAAGAAAACTCACAATAATATCTTGATAATTTCGACGGACTCGAACTCGGTCTTCTTCGGAAGATGAGATAGGACGGACATGTGTACTATATTATCTTCCGAAGAAGACGGAGTTCGAGTCCGTCGAAATTATCAAGATATTATTGTGAGTGTTTTTTATGTGTTCTCGTGCTGTGTTGCTGTCTAAGTTTTATATTCAACACTTCCGTGTTACTTCGAAATCATATATATATATATATATATATATATATATATATATATATATATATATATATAAACCATAAACACAGTAATCAACCCTAATAAGGTCGGTTTAGTAGGTGATGGTAGAGCTCACCCATGTACCAAGCCCTATATGGCGTGTGAATATTCACACATCAGGGTAGGGGGGCTAGTTCCTTTCCCTGTGCCGGTTATATATATATATATATATATATATATATATATATATATATATATATATATATACACACACACACACACACACACAGATAACACGTAAAAAGACATTCACACTGTAGATGATTTAAGCTTTCGGCCTACTCCGAGGCCTTCTTCAGGTCAGACTGACCGACAGAGTCTGACCTGAAGAAGGCCTCGGAGTAGGCCGAAAGCTTAAATCATATACAGTGTGAGTGTCCTTTTACGTGTTATCTGTTTTATTCTGTGTTCTATTGTGCCGTCCAAAAGTTATATTGCTCTCGTGAGTACTTCCTTATATATATATATTATTATTAGGTAATCTACCGGTTAAGGTAGGTTTTTGGATGGACACAACTATCAAATAAACATTTTGTGACTCCCCACCTAGCAAACTAATCTATATCAGGTCCCTCTTCATCTCGGTGTACTTCTTTCCTCCCTTCATCCCGTCCAACATCCCTATCCTGTTCCTACCCTTACCTCGCTTGCCCAACATTCTCCCCTCTATTACCCTCTTCAACATTCCACTACCGCTCAATACGCCTTTCATCCATTTTTCCTGCCTCCATAGGATTTCTCTCAACAAACCCCTCTCCTCCCCCACCATTTCTAGTACTTCCTCATTTGTTTTCCTTTCGGTCCATTTCACCTTCTCCATTCTTCTCCACACCCACATTTCAAAAGCTTCCAATCTACGTCTATCCTCCTGCTTCAGCGACCACGTTTCCGCGCCGTACATAGCTACGCTCCATATCAGAGTTTTTACGAGTCTTGTCTTAACATCCCTACTCAACGTCCCCGTCATCAACTCCCTCCTCCTTGAGAAAGCCTCCTTGCCCAGCGCAATCCTTCTCCTTACGTCCCTACCACTTTGACCGTATTGGTCCAAAACACTTCCGAGATATGTAAACTGCTCTACCTGCTCTATTCTTTCCCCGCCTATTTTAATATTTAGCTTAGCCTTTTTCTTTCTGGAAAATCGCATAACCTTTGTTTTAATAATATTTATTCTCATCCCATATTTATCGCACTGAACCTCCAATTCACTCAACAATGCTTGCAACCCCTTGGCTGACTGAGCAACTAATGCTTGGTCATCAGCAAACCTAACCGATTTTACGAGTTCCCCTCCGACTCTCATTCCTACCTCCAGTTCTTCCCATGCCTCTTTAATCATTTCCTCTACATATACGTTGAACAGTACCGGTGACAATGGGCAACCCTGCCTTACACCTCTTCCTAACACTGCCCATCCGGACTCTCCGTTCCCCACTCGCACCTGAGCAGTCTGAGACATGTACAGGTTGCGGATCAGTCTCCTGTCCCTCCAATCCATTCCTATTTTCTGCAATACACGCATTAATTTTTCCCAATTCACTCTATCAAACGCTTTTTCGAAATCTACAAAACAGGCAATAACGTCCTGATTGTATTCTATATTCCTCTCGACTAGTGATCTCATTACTGCAATGGCATCACGCGTACCTCTTCCTTTCCTGAACCCAAACTGATCATCCCCTAAGTAATCATTCGCCTTACTCTCTATCCTTTTGTTGATGATCCTGAGAATAACTTTAGCTGCGTGGGATATCAAACTTATTGTTCTGTAATCCTCACATGACGAAGCCTTTGCCTTTTTTGGAATAGGAACTAACACCGATCTCACAAAATCTTCCGGCCAGATTCCTTCCTCATAGATACTACGAATCAGTCCATATATGGCCTTCTTCCCACCTTTCCCTAACCATTTCAACATTTCTACAGGAATATTGTCCACCCCCACAGCCTTATTTGCTTTCATCTCCTTTAATGCCCTTTCTATTTCATCGTCGAGTATGCCTGGACCTAAGCTATCTTCTTCTACGTCATGTTCCTTTTCTATGTCTAACCTTGTCGGCCTAAGTTCTTTACCATACAGTGTTTCTATATATTCCTTCCATCTCTCCTGGATTTTTCCTGGTTCAACTATTATCTTACCCCATTTATCTCTAACTGTTAGCACAGCTCTTGCCTTCTTACTTCCCGATAATAACTTAACCTTGCTGTATAGAGCACCAATTTCACCCTTCTTCTGTAAACTTTCCATATCCTCGCATTGCGTTTTCCACCATTCTTCTTTTGCTTTATTTGTGGCCCTTCTCAATTTATTGTTTAACTCTTTGTACTTCATTTTGCCTAACTCTGTGTTTACATTTTTCCATCTTCTTCTCTCATCCATCTTCGCAATCATCTCATCCGTTACCCATGGTTTCCTTATCCTTTTCCCGTTAACGGTTCCTATAGTGTCTTTAGCGGCTTCCAATATCCCTTTCTTGATACATTCCCATTTTTCTTCGATAGCACTCAGTTCTTTACCGTCATCCATCATTTTCTCTACAGCCTCCTGATACTCCTTCCTCGTTAATTCATTTGCTGCTTCTAAATTCCATTTTTTAACCCGCCGCCCTTGCCTTATCTTCTTGAAACGAACATTACATTTCATAACAACTAAATTGTGGTCAGAGTCCGCATCCGCTCCTGGGAAACTGTGCGAATTTATCACACTGTTCCTAAACCTGTGCCTAACCATAATATAATCTAACTGATACCTTTCTGAGTCACCTGGCATTTTCCATGTATACCTACGCCTTTTGTGGTGTCTAAACCATGTGTTAGTGATGACTAACCCCTGTCTCCGGCAGAATTCAATTGCTTTCTCCCCGCGTTCATTCCTCGTGCCTAACCCATAGTCCCCCACCTCACCACCATCTCTTCCTTCGCCTACCGTCGCATTCCAATCCCCCATCACTATCAAATGTTTCCCTGCAGGAACAGTCGCGATGATATCCTCTAACTCATCATACATCCTATCGACTTCTTCCTCCTTGTGGTTGCTCGGTGGCATGTATACCTGAATAATGACCAAGTTCGTCGGCTCTGCTTTAATCTCTACGAGTAAAATTCTATCTGTCGCTTGCTCTATGTTGACTACGCTTCTTCCTACCCCTTTATTTAAAATTACGGCAACCCCTCGTTGGCTCTCATCCCCGCCGCTGTATATTACTCTATAATTGTCACTCCAGTAATCCCTGCTATCCTTCCATCTCACCTCGCAGAGGCCTAAAACATCTATGTTACCTCTTTCCATCTCTCGCTTAATATTTTCTAATTTGCCTCTCCTCAACATTGTCCTGACGTTCCAGGTTCCTATTCTAACTACTTTCGCCTTCTTCTGAGTCTTCTGTCCTGCTGCAGTTATTTCTTCCCTACAAGGGTTTCGTGGGATAACGACCGCGGAAGCCTTGCCTCTCCCGCTGCCGGGCACGACACACGGCCTCTTGGGCCGTGTCCCGTAGTTGCCAGGACTCATATTATCTATAGTGCCCATCATATTTTCTTGGGAATGATAATTGAGGTGGTTTCCCGTTGCCTTCCTCAATAGTGTTTTTAACGTGACACCATCACTTAATGGCCGCCCCACTGGGGTCAGACGCCATTGCAGCCGCCTCACTGAGGAACAGACGCTGCGTGGACTACCTTTCGTCTGGCTCCTAACCTTCGACCTATCTGGCATGGGTGACCCTTCCAGGAGTAATTATTATTACTCCCGCCAGCACAGCTCTAGGGGATATATATATATATATATATATATATATATATATATATATATATATATATATATATATATATATCAAATGTATTTTTATATATACATACATATATACATATAAATATAGATTGTTTATATATATGTATATATATATGTAAGACAAGAAATCGGTCTCGCTAACTTTCCTTCTTCGAACACCAACCAATGGCTGAATCCAGTTCGACCAAGAGATATTTGATAAACGAGTCGCAGCCGACAAACGAAGCTTACTACGGCGAACCAAGCGTTTAAATAAAAAAAAAGACTCATGGAAATCGAAAGCAGTTAACTCTGACGTGGATATATTTCCATACCTGCCAGTTCGCTCCTTCTACGTAGAGGTTCGTTCCACTTTCCGAGTCCGTAAAACGAATTAAACCCGTTCCACCGTTCGAACCGACGTCTTTTGCGCTGGAACATTAAATATGTCGACCTTAACTGTTTCGGATTCAGTCCAGAACACGTTCCCTTTCGTTCAATTCTTACTTTTCGTCCCCTCCGTAGTTAAATATCAAGTTAAAACTCAAATAAACCACTGAATCAACGTTTATACTGTGTTGTATAAATAATAAACAGTTCCATGACGGCTGTATCAACTAAAAGATAGTCGAAAAATAAACAATTTCCAAAACTTGTTTACTGGTTGCCAAGGACGCCATTTTCCGCCTAAACGACTCGAATAAACTTCGACAAATAAATATACATAGACTTTACGTTTAAACCTTTATTACCCATATTAAAACCCATTCCACATGTAAATATAGATTAATTATATCGATAAAACAAATTTAATCTTTGTATAAATGAAATTATTAACATGTTTATGGTGTTGAAATTGATGCGGCGTTGCTGTGGAAACTTTCAAGTGTTTGTTTGGGAGGATAGTTAATGTCCTTAAACATATTTATTAAATTTCCCGTCTCTTATAATCAATATTAATTAATTTTGACGTCCCTAAAACTGATAAACCTGTAATAATTCACGCAAAACTCCTAATTGCAACTTTGACAAGATGGCGGTCCGTGTTAATTCGCGAAACACTGAATTAATTCCAAAGTTTCTCGACAAATATCGACTTTTCGTGATTCCTGAGTTATTGAAATGTTTTAGGAGTTAACTATTTTTCAATAAAAATACGATAATTGTTTAATTACGACCTAATTCTTAATTTAAATTATTATTGTAAGAATTTTGATAGTCCTTTTAAAGATATTTTTACACTTTTTTACAAATAAATATGCGTTATTCCTAATAAAAATATTAAAATGAGTATTCCTTTGGATTACACACTATTTAAATACGTCTAATACACATACGAAGTGTGTTCAAAAATTAACGAGAATTTTTTCATTTCGCTTTGGGCTTGGGGAGAGTCCGATTGTCAAACCCCTTTTCCTATTATTATGTTGGTACACATGCCCCTGAAGTATGATATAAAACTTTCTAGCTGTTTCCATTGCGGACTTTGTGTCTGTGACTAAGCCACTTAAAGGTTAGAGACGTGTTTTAATGAGCTCGAAGCGATTTTCGTTTGTTAAAAGATATGGATCACAGAATTTGTATCATCAAATCTTGCGTAAAAAATGAAATAAAGCGTAAAACAAAGTGTGTGTGTGAGTGAAATGTCTTGAAATTAAAGGTAACTTAAATGGTGTGAGTCTGCTATGAGTATAATCAAGAGTTTACCACTACGAGTGGTATATAAGCGTCGTGTTTCCAATAAGAAGGCCGTGAAGAGACCTTGAAGATGAAGACGGACGCAATCAGACGCCCCAGCACATCAACAATCGATGAAGACGTGGATTTAAAAGTGAAGTAAGAAATGGTTATTAATGAACGATCGCCGAATCACAATTAGAGAGAGGTCGCTTATCGATTATTGAATGATAATGTTGGCGATATATATATCGATTGGATCACGACATCACTTCCAATTTATTGGGTATGAAACATGGCGTGGCAGTAAAACTCGTTCCAAAATGGATTCTGCACCAATGCACCATCTCACGCACTTCAATTGCTTGTTCGTGAGTGTTTGGCCAAAAACAATACTGTACATACGATGATATGGCCCCCCACCAGCCTCCTCCATATTCCCCCAAGATGTGGATTATCTCCGTGTTTGACCTTTTCCCATATTTCCTATTGAAATTAAGAGAACCTTAAGAAGGGAGGGCCGTCGTCTTACAACAGCCGTAGATGAAATTAAAAGCGCATCGCTCAAAGAACTAAAGGCTGCCATATATCTCAAAGATCGAGAGTTTGAGAGAAGTGTGTTTAAGGGGGGATTGGAAGAAGCGCTGGCGCACAAGAGTGCATTAATCTCCAATTTGGGGGACTACTTTGAAAGGTGACCAAACACCAATTGTATTAAGAATAAATGAATGAATATTATTGTCCGAAATATTAATATTCCCGTTAATTGTTTGAACACACCACGTATATATGTAAATAGTACGTTATATTTCCCCCGACCCGTTCGAAAACGCGAACCATTCTCACGAACGAATCCTAAGAACGACTCGCATTGAAAAAAAAAGAATCGTCTCACAAAAAAAAAGAAAAGCGCTGGGCGAACCGAAACTCAAGTGCGAGATGTCTTTCCATTGATTAAAAGCGAAAGAAAATAAAAATCCCTTACGAAGATTAGAAAGCAACCGAACCAGAACCTTTTCCCTCCAGACGTTTTCACATTTCTTACATTTGAAAATGAAAAAGGTCGTTAACCGCTACGCACGCATCAAACCGTACTCTGTTCCCTAATTGGTCGTATTCTCACGAAGGAGTATCGACGTCATCGGACACGTGACATTTTCATTCAGGAGGGGAACTCTTCTACATTCTCAAAAGGAAAATTATCTTCTTTTGGACTTAATTAAGAGAAGTTAAATTCTCATTCCTAAAATAGGAGATAACAAAAGAATTGAGACGTGCGAATTATTCCACTCAGGTTCCCGCGGGCGATGAACCCCTTAAAAAGAATAAACATTGTTCGCCCAAAATGTTGCGCCCGGGAGCCATCTTCTTGTTGATTTCACCCGTCGTCATCACTCCCACCAACATAACCGACACCCATTGTTTAAATTAATGATTAACACCACAGTTCCATCTATGGGGCATCACCACAACTGTATATTTGAAAAAAAAACAGCATCGAATTCCGTCATTAATTAAATTCGGGTAAATAGAATATATATATATATATATATATATATATATATATATATATATATATATATATATATATATATATATATATATATTTCAATACGAAGTCCCGCCATACGGCGCACAAATATTCATTCAAACATAGAAATAGGTATAAGGAAAGGGGATATATATATATATATATATATATATATATATATATATATATATATATATATATATATATATAACTTTTGGACGGCACAATAGAACACAGAATAAAACAGATAACACGTAAAAGGACACACTGTAGATAATTTGAGGTTTCGGCCTACTCCGAGGCCTTCTTCAGGTCAGACTGACTGACTGACTTTTATTCTGTGTTCTATTGTGCCGTCGAAAAGTTATATATATTGCTCTCGTGAGTACTTCCGCATCATCTATATATATAT